>LR736857.1:19404888-19543049 GCA_902654985.2 Oryctes borbonicus | reverse complement strand
CGCCACAGTCCTTGCTATCATTATTAATTGGTATAATGTTAACAAAGTTACCTTTAAATATCTCCAAGTCTGTAGCAATGACTTTTACGCGCAGTGTTAAATCTCAGATGTATAACTATTCTCTGGATAATCTATCTCTTGATAGACGTATCGTTACTAAAGACTTAGGAATAATTTTTGATGAAAAATTGTCATGTATACAGCAGTTCAGTAGTGTTGCGTTATCTGCTCGAAGAATGTTTGGCTTCATCATCAGAAATTGTAGTACCTTCACCAACACTGTTGCTTTGAAGACACTTTATTTTACACTAGTCAAATCTAAATTGGAAATAATATAATAATCACAAAGTTCTGCTAGAAAGCATCTAGAGACGCTTTGTTCAATTCTCGTAGTAGAAGCAAGATAACATTTACTCCATGCGCGGTACAGATTATCAGAAACTGCTGTCCCGATTTGATGTGCCGCTACCTGAAATTAGGCGAATTTCAACAAGTACAATTTTTCTGTATAAACTTATTAATTACTACATAGATTGTTCGTCGCTGCTGTCGCAGTTACCGTTTTTAGTAACTAGAAGCGCATCTAGACAAAATATGTCATCCTACTGCAGTAAAGCACATACAAATGTTTCTTTTCAGTCACCTATATACAGAATGTGTTATAATTATAACACCCTTTCTACCATCATCGATATTTTCAATTGTAAATTATCACAATTATCATCTATTTTTAAGAAATTTCAAATTTACCCGTCTTTTTCTGTTCTCTAAATTATATTAGATAAGTATTTGAATGACTTGTTATACAGTCTCTTTTTTTTGGTTAATTACACTTTTTCTTTCGTAGTATTAGTTTTACCTCTTTCGTTTTAAGATTATATTTAAGAATTACTTTTGTCCTATGATTGGAATGTTTTGAATTCTGTTGGGCAATAAACTATTATCATTATTATTATTATTACTCTTACAAATACGGTGATACAACTTAACAGTATATCCGTATCATTATTAATCACAATACAATTGTACCATGTAATTTCGCGCTACAATAAGTAACATAATGAGATACTATTTTGAATTGCTGAAGCTAAGATGACATTGGATGTCATTTTAACTTGCTGCGCATGTTGTAGATCTTATTATTTATAATAAATAATAAGTCTCTGGCACTTAAGCCAATTAAGAAACAACGGTGTAAATGTTAAAATTGTCACAAAAATCATGATAACCCCAGTTAAAATCATATACAGGGTATTTTGGTTAAAATAACAAAGTTTATGGCGGCTTCCGGTTAATCGGAAGTGTAAGAATCCTGAAAATACTTCGGAAAGAAAGTACCAAATTATTGCAAACCGCAAATTTTTAAAGCTGAACTGATTTCCGTGGAAAACCGCGTATAAATATAGTTACAAAGTGTTTATGTAACAGAGTTTATTTATTCAAGTATTTATTTTGTTTATGTTATAAAATTTTAAAATTATTTTATTTAAACAAAAGATCATTTTAACTTTGTAGATTCCACGGTACCACCTAGATACTGTTTTGACATTTTAAAAGAGTAAATTACAAAAAATATCGTTTGCGGAAATGACAAAGCAACCTTTGTCAATACTAAGAGAATAATGTTCTTACTGTGGATCTTTTTGCAATCAGACACATTCAAAACCCTTAATTTTCTCTGCAGTGCAAATGGTACAATTTGGTTATGAAATTTAAAAAATATATGCTTCCATAGTATGTTTTTAATAAATATTGCATTACAGGTTGAAAAATGTGAATTTATTGCATGAAATATCTGTTCTGTGGTATCCTTATCTAGTTATGTTTAAAAAAGCGATGAAATTTATGTCATGCATACTTCTAGCTAATCTGCCATCTACAGCAGAAATATTTTTCCCTTTTTCATCGTTAGCCGTTGTATATTTAATTGATTGCGTTTTTCCGTAAACGCTAGACATACTTTAAATTTGTTATTCGCAAAAAGACTACTGTTCGTATTTAATGTATCGTTTTATTTACTGTCAAACATAAAAGCTATGTATTACAAGCATTAAAATAATCATCACGTACCGCAAATATATTATTATTCAACGACTGAAACGCATAAAATTGATGTATAGTAATGTACCAACACGGGGCAAAAATTCCAACAGCCGTTTTACATTCCAAACAATAATGTCGTTTTGTTTTATTTCGAAAACAATTGTGTTTAGGAAGCAATAAGAGTGGGCATTATAGGAGGATATATGGGAAATTATTCGAATGTATTTATTTGGAAGAAAGCGCTTCCCGAAAGAAGGAAAATAAAATAGATTACTATTAGTTTTAGGAAGTCATTGCACGTTGCGAACAGAATAAGTTAAGGGAGGCTCGATCAAGGTTTTCATCAAACGTTGTCTAATCTAACGATTAATTCTTAGTAGTCAATTTGGCTACTAAATTACTACAATAGTGAATTTACAAAGTGTGCATTATATGAACTAATATGTAATACAACATATATGTTGTCAAGGTTTCTGCAATGCATTGTCTCTTAATTTAACGTAAATAATACATTTTAGAATGAAATATTAATTCCGATAATGGCATAATTCCATCATCAAGGTAATAAAATCAATAACGTTAAATATGTCCATAAAGAGGTAGTCCCATATTAAATCTCGTTTAGAGATTGATTTAGGAGAGGTATGAAAGTGATTGATTTGCGACCTGGAAACGTTAATTACACATATTCATAACGTAACTTGCAATAGCACATAAGCTATAAATAATTATGAATGGGTACTTTTGGATACCACATAATATCGCTTTGTTATTACTTAAGCATATATGCTACTCCTCACGAGTATGCCAACATAATTACATTGATCGTTATCATTTGGACTTTCAATAGGAAATTTGGTTGCTTGGATCAAATCCCAAATATCGTTACAGTTCACTTACATTATTACATTATTATACAGTAAATGCGGTTGATAAAATTTTATTTGGTTTTACAATAAATATATAACACTTCGGCGTACTACATATAATACAAAGCATTAAGATTAGTTGCTGTTGGATAAAGTTCAACAATAAAAGCCAATGAAAGGGGAACCCAAACATGGCGGTAGCAGCGTACCGAATAGAAGTGAATTTTATTGTGGGTAAAGGAGATGATTACAATTGAAACGTTTATCTTTGAAATGCCAAATCATTTTGTACAGATGGGATAATTAGGAAAAACTCCTATTTTTTTTGGTTTTCCAGTTTTCTTTGTAGTTTCTTAATAACGCATTTATAAGAGGAATCACTTAAATACGTTCTGTGAGTGAAGAAATCTTTATATATCCTGAATAAAACCTTGAAGTTAATAAGTTGTAACGTTTTACAAATATTTTCACGTTTGTCCGGTTCATTGTCTTTGCATCTTGTATTCCAGTTGTTTGTGGTATCTATGTGAAATGAGTGGCACATCTCTAGAACCCCTTGAATTACATTCCGCAAGAGTAAACTTTTATCAAAATAAATAGGTACTTGTCTATCAGATCGAGGCTGGGCTCTTTGGAAGTCGTACTCTGTTATTTTCTTTTTTAGAAAGTGAAAGTTTGAAATGTCCAAAATAAATTCATTAATAACTTCACAATTTGCTACTACCACGTTCGCACATACATGAATGTTAAAAAATGAAAGGAAAATTGTATCGATTCGTGTTATGTTTCTTTCTTCACTTTTATTGGATAAACGGTTTTTTTAATAATCATTTCTTGAATTCAAAATATTCTTCACCTTGATTTCTTTCGCCTTAAACAAATTCTTTATGTTGGATTTAACGATGATGTTTTTTTTTTAGCCAAATACTCTATCACAGGGCAAAATGAATCAGTAAGAAACTGAAATCGTCGAATTATATTACTTTTAGCTTGGACAATTCTTACAAAGTATCTTTAGTCTTTTAATGAAGGAATTCACCGTATGTATTAATGAAATCTGGCTCGACTTTCGAGGTAAATATAATATGATCCGCAATGTTTCAAGTTATATGCACAAAATACGTTAATGGTTAGCTCTGTTTCATAAAACAACTCTTGAGTAAAATGGTGACAGCGGTATCGAATAAGAAATTGTTAATTAAGCGTTATTGGTGTACAACTATTAGCTACAGGAAAGAATTAGGTTAACTGACTTAAAGCGTTTCACCACTAAACTAGGATTTTATGCAGCTGCTCTATATAGGACCACCATCCGCACTTAGGTCTGTTCAGTGCTAAACGATGCAAAATGGTTGAAATTAAAATATATTGTCTGAATAAAAACTTCAGGCTCCTGATTCGATTAAATTTTATATGCACTGCAAATAATATTGCAGAACATAATTTATCCCTACACCTTGTGTTCTGCTGTCTCCAGATCAGCTGGGCAAAGATAACAAATTTGATGTTCAACTTTACCCCGTTTAAATAAGTGTTATTTTAGGGTTACATGATCTGTCAAAAATCCTGCCAGTGATGTAAGGACCCCTTTGCTGAACGATAGCTATTTTTGCTCTCTTTGATGAGCTTGATGTGAGTGTTTTCGCCTATTTTTGTCCTGGAACATTTTCCCACGTTAGATAATTTATGGCTGTAATCCCTTCATTCTACAAAGTGCGAGGGCGATCTATATAGTCTGCTTTTGAATATGTATGTGAAGCAGCGTTAATCCTAGCAGGACTTCCAACGCTGCACTGGAACTGTGTTAAAGCTAAAGAGACTTGAGTTTGATTGTTGCTGTATATGACCAAAAGGTCATTTGGGGCTTAAGACCAGTTCCTATTAAGCAGTGCCTTCGGCACTAGAGACACAGTAATGACTTTTTTCTGTAAGTTGGACATGTGGGAGTTCCACATTAGTTTTTTGGCCGAACGTGACTCTCGATTTTATAATTTTATCGCTGAAGCAAATGCTTTTCCCTTTGATGGAGGGACAGTAGCATAGCGATGAATTTAGGATAACATGCTGACTCTGGCAGTTATCTTATTTACTATGACGTTTCACAAAGAATTACAATACTGTATTAGCTTTTCTTGCAATTTGTACCATTAGACATTATAGATGTTAAGAACAATTTTCTGTATTTTACGGTAAATCGTGCCCGGTGGATATACAAAGTGCGTCACGAAAACTCATAGAAAGTATGCGACTGCCAATCAAACTCTTGCTCTGTGTTATTTCAGTAGCCGTCACGTTGCAGTTTTCTGAAAGAAAATGAAGAACCAGCGATTGCAGTTAGTAATAACGTATGAGGGCACAGTTGCACTTGCATAAAGTTTGGTGAAGTTAAAATATAAAAATCTCTTTAATAATACGTAAATGAAAGCGACCGCTTACGTGCATACAGCTCATTAGTCTAGCTAAAATACAATCCAAAATTCGTCTGCAAATAATGTTCCTTAAATGTTGTTAGTAAACGACCACCGGTAATGCAATAAACAGAAAACCATGAACTATTTAAATAAAATTTTTGGCGCTGGCCTACGCCAATACACTACATTTATATGCTTGAGTCAGAATTGTTCACACGAAGGACGTGCGATATGAAGGCGTGTGCTTTTAACAATAATGTATGGTACCAAGACGATCTCTTCCCTTGTGATTACATTCTGGGATACTTTAGAGCATGCGTTTACGAAATTAAGCCCTGAACAATGTAGAAAATGAAAAATTCCATTTATCGAGAAGTGAGACAGTTGAGAGAGAAAAGGTGCTTACTAACTTCAAGGAGCTACTTATTTCCAATTCCTATGACGGATAATATTTGAGAAAATAGTGCTGCATTTTTTGGGCGTTGAAGAGCAGTGCAAATTGTGCAAGCTTGGACTAGGCTCTTCTTTACCATGGAGAATGGTTTCCAAAGGTTTGTAATTGCTCTAGGTATGTCGCGCGAATAACCTAAACATTTTTTTCCTCACACGTGACACAAGAATCTTATTTGTAGACACTTACCACAGAATTGAATTTAAAGGATAAGAAAAGCTTAAATTTGGAATCAAGGCAGTATATTGTAATAAAGTGCATAATTGCTCCTTCAGAGAAAAATCAAAACAATAAATGTTTGTAGAATCTTAGAATTTTACATTAATTGAAACCAAACAACAAAGAAGAAACAGAAACTAAAAGCCCAAAGAGGATACAAATTTATGAAAATAAAATTGATGTTAGTGCCTTTACGTTTCTCGTACTGACAGATAAAAAGTAGAAAAATATTCTTTTATTTGGACTTTTTGATCATTTTTATATATTAATATATGACCAACACTTGCCTTCGAAAACGTCCGTGGCTTTCAATTCTACTATTTTGTTACAAAAAATTATACGTTCTATTAATTTTTAGTGGATGAAGATGTTAATTAGTAACACCAATTTAATTCATATCCATGTATTGACTATAAAACGTATTCTGCTCCTTTCTTCATGATTTGTAATGCACAAAAAGATATCACAACAAAAATGTTCAACATGAACAAAAGTTTCTCGTAAAAAATCTATCTATTCTTTCATATCGAATATATTGATTATTATACCTATTGATTTTGACAAGGTAACAATAAAGAATATGGCTAATACATATTTGTATATACTTAGATATCCACGTAAACACAGGTTAATTTTGATATTTGAGAATCTATGCCACTACAAATAGTTATAGGAACCGTAACGCGGGCAATTTGTAGCAATTAGTGAAACAATATTGTAGGAAATAAGAGTGGGGTAAAGGCTCCAATGTTTGCTGCAATAAACTTGTGTATTTTTTAACAATCGCGCAAGTGTATGGTATTGCATCTATCGAAATGCTAATATAATGAATTTTAGCGGTTAATATAATAGAATATATAAACAGCTAAAATTATTAGAGTAATTAAAATATTCGTTGGGGCATCTTTTACTGATTGGCCAACATTATCTAGCCTAGTTTCGATAATGAAATCGTCACGCAATTGTTTGAATCGGTATAATACTGAATAGCAGAATTCTTAACTTTATCAAATAAATTTATTTAGTGTTTATTAAATGTCAAAACGGCATGTTCTTTTACTCAAGTATTAGATATAAACAATAGAGAAATTGATAAAAAAATATTTTCTCAAAAGGTTACGCAAAATAATAATAATATAGTTTATTAAAAATTTTGCTTGGTGTAGAATGCATTAATTTTTGGTGCATTGGAAATATTGATTGATGTTTTTATCAGTTTTAAATATCCACAGTTATATGGTTATGTAAATAAGATGTTACGAAGTATTGTAAGCAAATATGTCTTAACATAAAAAATTTGTTCGATAAAATTTCTTATCTTGAAGTTTACTTCTATGTTTATGGAATAATATAGCATTTATGTGGTATTTTGTTTATGTACTTAACAGTTACAGCCTCTTTCAAATGTTCTAAACGCAGTGACAGATTTTGATATTGTTATCTTCAAAAAATTTGCTATTGTTTTCAATTTTTCCAAAATCCAAATAACAATAATCATATAAATGGAGACAAAAAATGATTTTCTTTAATGGTACCTGTATACTTTAGGCACATTTCGTATCAAGTATATTGGTTACGAAGCGCAAAGTTGCGCTACTAAATGTGTCAGCTGGGTATCTTAATTATATCACTTTCGTAAATGTTTATATCAACTGACGTGATTCTATTTAGGTTAAATTTATGTAACAAAATTGATTTAACTAATCGGCAAGAATGATTATGCTGAACAATAAAGGACCGACTGACATTTATTTTTTTTAATCGTGCGTATCTGGGCACGGCATTAGATTGATCCCTTTCTAAATCGATCCGATGCTTAGCAAATGCACAAGGAAAAGAAAAACAAGAACAAGAGTATCTATCAACACGAAAACGAAATAACAATTACGCAGATTATGAAATTGCTGTTGATAATCGAAAAATTAACAATGAGCACCATAGAAATAAATAATAGCTCGAAATTGAAGCCTAAAGTGCATCTGAATATGAAACGACTTTATAAATGGGAGCCTGCTGGGAAGGTGTTGGTATCCTTTTAAGCATGCGGTACATTCTACGCTATCTCTGCGATACTTCTTTCTTAAACGGTATCTTACCGCAATTCCATTCTATACTCCTTTTTTTACTTTAACCTTACAATGCAACATTTAATGCTCCGTGTGGTGTTCAGTTACATTTTTTTTAATTTGGATCCTGCATAATGTATTAGGAATTACTGCTTTATCATTGAGCTTCACTGCTCGCAACAATAAGCGTGTTTGTGTTTTGAATACGTTTTCTTTCATTGGGTGGAATTATTTAACGATTCACTTGGTTAACTGTTTAGGTCTTCTTGACATCAACTGAAGAATACATTATTTTTTTATAAGTATGGCGGGCATGATACAGGTGTTCTGTAGCGTCTTGAAAAAGAGTTTTATTGATTTACAAAAATGTGAATATGTAAAACTAGAAAGACTGCATAATTTTCAAATTTTCAAAATATTATTTTCGGCAATTTGATAAAAATGTAGTGGTCATTAAAGTCACGAACATATAAAACAGGTCAATAAAAAAAAGCATTGGAGAAATGAAATTCTGAAACATTTTACATACTGGATTTTGTATTCTTTTAGTGCTGTGTTGTAGTACATACAGGGTTTAGTAAAAGTAACGCATTAGTCTGCAAACATAATCTTTGGAAAAAAATATTACGTTTGCAAAATAATTATTGGCGTATATCAATAAAAGTTTTTTTTTTGTCAATAGTTTGTGTGGAAATTGTGAAATTAACTAAAACTGAAGGAATCGAAATCCTTACGATATAACTCAATCAATGGTTTCCATATGATTGCCAAATTTAGAGAAACGTGAAAAAATCCACCTATGTCAACTACTCATCTGGTATTAGAAAATGATATAAGTTCGAAATCTGTTTCCCGAATATTGCAAAAAAAAGAAACAAATACAAGCCCCATAAAATACCTCTTTTACATGACCTTAACGAAAATGATCCGGACAATGATGGAAAGTCTAATAATGATACAAACTTTTTCAACAATATTTTATTTTATGAGAAAACTACATTTTGTCTTAACGGATTACTATTGGTCAACTGATCCACATTAGATCATCATACACAGCATCCCCAAAAGCTTGATGTGTGGGCTGGCATTGTTGGGCAACGAGTCATAGGTCCATATTTCTTAGAAAATAATTACTTGAGCTTAGTGCGTAACCACAATGTAGATGTGTTGAACTGTAACCTGTGATTTCAACAAGACGGAGCTACACCAAATGCAGTTAATGTTCCACAGTACTTAGATCTTTTCCGATCGTTGGATCGAACGCCAGGGTTTTATTGAATAGGTCACCCGATTCATTTCTTTAATAATTTAAAAATAATACATATCCATATTAGGAAATTAATAAGGATTCCAAATTTGCCAAAAAGTGTTACCATTAAAAAAATCAAGTTGTAAGCATAAGAAATCGTTCACAAATGGTGGAAAATAGTAGAAAATAATTAACAAACAAGTTGATGGTTACAGAGATATTAGACTAATGCGTTACTTTTGCCGAACCCTGTCTATTACATATTTTTAAGTTGTGCAGAAGCACAGCTATTTTTGCTCAGATTTACGACAACAATAAATAGAAAAATACATGTTTCCGAAACTATAAATAGTTTTATAAGAGAATCACTATTAGTTAATATTCATTTTTTATATTACCCGTGTTAAAGAGTGTAAGGTTAAGTAAGATGCCATAGATTTTCGACCCGTGTCGAAATTTCGTTATTAATCTACCTTAATAATAGTGGAAGATAACTGTGTATGTTGTATATTCATAATAATAGAAAAGTATTACTACATGCAATTCTGCAACCGGTGACCGAATGATGATGAGGACCATTCGTGTCCTCGAAACGGCCATCCCGGACTAATTATTATATTACTATATAATAAATTAAACTTGTGTGGTGCGGAGGGTGCCGATACTTATGTGTTGTTTACCACGTAATTATTAAATTAATTTATTCCGCAACCAGTAAGTATGAAAAGAATAATTTCTTATTTGAACTAAAACTTGGAATTGCAAAATTTAAAGGAACTTAATCGGTTACGAAATCATACAGATAGTCAATAATTAAACGATAAATATATTAAAACCGTAAAAAAATTGTAAATACCACAATAAAAGCTGAGAAAAAGCAATATTATGATCGTTTGATCTCTCAAGCTGCTAATAGACCAAGAGCTCCATGGGATAGTGTAAATCAAGTAATTTGTAAAAACAGAAAAAGTAATAAAATTGCCATATTCATTACATTACAGACGCTAATAAGATTGTTGGTATTGTCGGGATTTATTTTTCAACTGTCGGTAATCTTCTCATTCTGCAGGAGACACAAACATTGAATTTACTGTAGGAAAATGCTGTATGAATGCATCACTATTTTTTAAACCTATCAATGAATATGATATTCACGGACTTGTCAAACGAAAGGTTTTTGATAAACAAGTTTATTAAGTACGTGTATTTGTGAAGCATCAAAATATTTATCTTATGTCACAAATTCATCTAACATTGGAAAATTTCTTGGTACCTTAAAGTGCTCAGCAGTTGCTTCCGTTTTTAAGAGAGATTCTCTTTTGATAGAGAATTTTTGAAAGGATTGCTTCTGATGAAATTTATTCTTTTATGAACAAATACGCCAAGTCAATGGATTTAGGCAGGTATTTTCAACAGAAACGGAGACTTCGGAGTACGTTCAATACATCGCGCATTTTTTCAACCACTGAACAAATACATTTACTTTCCATGTGTTGGAGCGCTTTTTTTATAATTGAACATAGACGTTTGGCATGACGACTATTTATTCAATTACAAAAAAAAACGCGTCAATGCATGGAAGGTATATGTTCCGTTGTTCAAAAAGTTCACGATACCGTGGATATTGGTGAATGTGTAGTGCTAATTTTGTTTAATTTTTAACCACAGCCTTCGATTAAATAGATATTTCATTTATATCAACAAACATTTTTAACCTAGCAATAAGAGGTAAAATTAATGATTGCATGTTTTTTACGACATACAAGATTAATTGCTAGAATCGGGAATGTTAGATCCCAGAAATTCAATAGTGATATAGGTACACTTCAAGGTAGCGTTTTGAGGCCTTTAAATTATTTGATATTTATAAATGACCTGCCCGAGCGTATTTCTTATGTATGCTGATGACTGTAGCATTAATGTATCTGATAAAAACATTAACTCAATTAACTCTTTCAGATCTGATTTAGCACTCTCCGTAAAAGGATTATTTGTTAATAAAATTTGATGTAAATTCACATAAGAAGACATGTTTAGTAGCAAGCGCCTTTTTTTGAAATTTCAGGATAATTTCAGGATGAGTGTTACAGAATTTTAACAAAAGTTATAGATGTGGCTGTATGGATTGAACCTATTGTATGTTAGTAATGTGGTAGCAAATCTTATGTACATGCACGCATATGTACACAGAGTCTGAAGGGGTTAATTCAAAGGTAAACGCCGGACTGAAAAGTTTCTCTGAATGGTCTTACAGAAATAAGTTGCGTTATTAACCATAAAAAAAACTAATCTCTTAATAATGTTGATGTTAATACTCAAATCATTTGGAATTCTAACAGTGTAACCTATTGGTTACTTTCCTTGCCCGCAATCTTACCTGCGAGGATCGTGTGCGCAAGACTTCAGAAGCTTCAGCATATTCTTTAATAAACACTCTCAAAGAAACGTTATCAAATGAGGGATTATTGAATTTATATTTTGCAAATCTATAGAGTCTGATATCTGTGCCCAAACAGGGGTATATGTGTTTGCTTATTGCAAAAATGAATAATGCCACTGATATTTGGCCTAAGTTACCGTGAGTTAGTATTTTATTATTTCAAAACAAAAGTAAATTTCTAACTCACATGTTCGTAATGATAAAACCAGAAACTGAGACAATATCACCCAATCTTACTTATAAAAAGTTACCAATTACTGCAGATTCCAAATTTTTAATGGATTCCCATCGGGCATTCGGCTCTGGAAGTGTGTCTTAATCGTTAAACGTAATTTAAAACAATATCTAATCGAACAAAACTGTTACAGCTGGTCGGAATATGAATTGATTGGTGAATGAATTTGTAAATAGTGGCAGATGTATATAGAAGTTCACTTTGGTTTTCCTTGATTTATCTTATAAACCAACTTTTTTTACATATATGTATTATTTGACGTATCTCACCTGTTCCAGGAACAGTCTAAGGGTCAATAAAAACTATTCAAAAATTTCAAAAAATTAAAAAAAAAAGAAAATTCAAAAATTTATAAAGATATCTTGTCAAAAAGTATACTTCATAATTACGATGCGTTGATATTTCAGTGCCCTGGATGTTATAGTAATAATGTTTACTTTTCTAAAGCTTAAAGTAATACGCAACAAATATATGTTTGTAAGAAATCATTATCTCTTATGTTATGCTCTGAACTTTACATGGGATATCACCGTTAACGAGGCCAAAGTTGCTAAATTCGTAGCTAGATAATACTTAACGATTACATTTAAAGAGTGCTCCGAAGGAAAAAGTATGTTGCACGAAATTTAGTGGTATTGCATGAATTGCAACGAACATATCTGCTAACAAAGCGATAAATTACGTACTTACTACACATTTACTTGATTGTTTAACACACCAGATCGGATCTTTACATTGTGTTTTAATGTCTAGCATTTTCCTTTTGGAGTGCCAATGAGCGGGCCCATTTAATTTTATTCTTAATAGGTTGACTTGCGATAAAGAAGTTAAAGCGCGCAGTTGCAAAAGAGATACTTCTGTCACGTTTTACATGCAATAAAGCAGTTTCATTAGATGTTGCCGAAGAAATAAAATCATCCGCCATTAATTTAGCTATAGAAAGTGGTAAATTTCATTACACTACGAAAACATTCTGAACAGGTAGATGAAGACTCCCGAGCGAAAATCAAGCACGAACTATATACTTCAAACAGTATATTGGTTACCCCTATCTTAATAGCCGTATCTCTGCTGAAAACAAAGGCACGAAGCACGTGGTAATTAAATAACATAAAAATAATGTAATAGTGTAAATAGCATGGGATTCTTCACGGACCGCTGCCCCCAATGTTACGTTTCCGACGTTTTACACTCTGCCTTCTGATAAACTGGCGTTATAATAGACACTCTCATGCTCATTTGTGAACTGTTTTCTGGTATTTATTACGCACGCTTACGTTAATTATTTACTGCAAATAGTATTTATTTAGTAACATATAGTTATAAAAAACGTTTTCGTGTTCTTTAATTCGGTTTTTTTCCTAGTATTTCAGCATTCCTCAAGAATAGTGTAACAGTATAACTGCCGCATTGCTGCGGGAATATAATTAAAATTCTTGAACGTTTGAAATTTATGATACACCTAATATTCAATTTACGAGAGGCTATTATTATATTGTATCTGTTGATAATTGCTTCGAAAAACTGAGGAGGATTTTAATTAACCCTTAAACAACTTACAATTAGTACTATTGCCACTACATATCTTTTAGAATGAGATTGCGTTTAATATAACAGGATATATGGACGAGGTAATAGTTCATACTGTCATAATTAATAAAATAATATTCGTACGCACGCGTATGTATCTCTTGAAATGTACAATCTTTTTTCCCATTCTAAATGGGATAAATATGTACATGTGTATGTGAAATTATATGAACAATTCACTATTACACTCACTGATAAAAAACAAGAAATGGATAATAAAGGTGAGTTAATAATCATATTAATAAGCTTTATTACCTCTCATATATGGTACGATAATATTGTTATACATCTTATTTAAAAATCTGGCTATTCCTCGATAATGGATAAGGTATATTTACGGTTATGATCTTTCTTATACCTGCTACTATAATTTTTTTTTCATTTCAAATACAAACAAAACACAAAATAGTATACGCAATAATTCAGGATGGTGGCCTATTAAAAGTATCTGCGGAAATAATTAATAATATTAATATATTTTTTTTGAAATTCTTGAGGGCGTATGGATAGTGACGCTTTTCTAAAGAATATTTTCAACTTCATGGTACTCTATCTAATCGGAAACAGATACCATATACCATATATATAATTTGGTAGACCTTTCAAAGCAAGTTAGGCCAAACACAATATTACAGATGCACCCCTTTTTGATATTTTCTCCTGAAAAATTTGATAACTGCAGAGTATCATTATCTTCTCTTCGATACTGTACATATAGACCAGTATTGAGACTTTTGTTGGCAATATAAATTTCTCTTTATTGCTATAAATAAAAACTAACATATTCAACTAATTTCTTTTTAAATAGCAACCCCTCCTTTTGAGAATATCTGCGTATTGTACTCGAAGAAATGCGAGTAAAACGTATTTTACTGCTTATAGCTAAATTCGCTTGTTTCTGAATCATGAAATCGATTATTTATTACCACTAAACAACCATAATTGTTCTGGTTAAGCTAACTTACGCGCTTTTATTCGGTATCGAATAAGAAAAGTTTAAATTAAGTAAACAATTA
Organism: Oryctes borbonicus; assembly: GCA_902654985.2. Classification (NCBI taxonomy): domain Eukaryota; kingdom Metazoa; phylum Arthropoda; class Insecta; order Coleoptera; family Scarabaeidae; genus Oryctes; species Oryctes borbonicus. The sequence continues at coordinate 19,528,460 of LR736857.1, read as the reverse complement.
GCTTGCGGATCGCATACCCAGCAAAGATTTTATTTCTCTTGTTAAACTAAATTAATTATTGAATTGAAATTAAATATTTAGTTGTTTAGTAGTAAATGTTTAATTAGTAACAGTAACATAAACTAAAAAATAGTTACAAAAAAAAAATATGATAAACGGCGTATACTCAACTATCCAAAAAAACTATAAAAATTCCTGTCCTTTGGATTTCTACACCGCTAAGGCTGGCAAAACCTCTTCTTACTCGCTCCCCCAAGATTTCCTGAGAATAAATGGAACTATCGTACAACATTGTTTTTTATTCAACTCCAAAGCAACATAAATTAGGCCAAGGGACCCGGCTGACCCTGTCGAAGACCCTAAGTTCCTCATTGATCATCAAACATTTGCGTTTAATTGATCCATAACCTAAAAACATAATAAATTTAGGTATTTAACGCCATTTATATTTTCGTAGTAGATTTCAATATGTAAGCTTATTGTCTTTTATAACGCGAAATATATTAAAACTTGCATAGGAAATATTGTGGTCTTATTAAATATGGATTAGTGGTGGCCCAACAACGTTTATCTTTTTTTCGCCTTCATCGGTGGGAAGGAAAGACTAGATCTTCTTGTGTTTTGAATACGATTCGTTCACTTCATCTATCTAAATCAGTTATTATTAACGCCTCGGTTTGAGCAGATTTGAAACCGTGCATTTTTTGGTTTCATAATATTCGCTGTATTGATGAATATGAAAGCGTTCTGCACTAAAAATTGAAGTTTCAGGATGTGCAATGAAGTATGCCAGAACATTTGCGATTTATTGCAGTGCTCATTAGCTAAAACAAAACCAAACCTACCTTGTGAATTCTGGTTGTTGGAAATAAAAAAATTATTTCATGTTTTTTCTTTTCATAACTCAAAAATGAGTGAATTTAGCTACAGGCTATAAAATATGTTTTATTCACATCTCTTTAAGTAGAAACATTCTGAAAAATAGGGATTGCCATTTAACCTGTTTTAGTTAAATGTGTTTGAACTATGTTTTTGGAACACTCTCTCAAACATTTTTGTTTTGATACGTATTTACAGCAGTAAAGAGGAATCTACGTTAGAACAGGTTAAATCAAGGGTGCCGTGAAGTTGAAAATATTTTCAGGAAGTACATCGTTATCTATAATACCGCCCACAAAAATTTCAAAAAGATATTTTATTATTTTCAATAGGCTACCGTCGTGAAAGATCCTGTACATCTATGTACATTTTGTACACGTCTATGTACGCTCGTCCGTTCATCTTCGCCACGAGATTTTTCCGAGGACGTCCCCCATATTGGACTAACGGTATTGAAGGATAACCATTATTCATCTTTCGTAACTTTAGTTGTAACTCTTCTTACTTCCGCTGGTGCAATGGGCTCATTTCTATTCAACTAAGGAGATACATTTAAATTAATAAAGCGCTTATGCTTAGTCTTCAAAGAAACTTAGGTACATAACTACAAAATTCTAGTTAGGGTTTTGAAGAGTGAGCTCAAACGTATGAGAGTTCAAAATCGGTAAAATACAGATGCATATGTATATATTCTATACAATAGCAACAGGTAAACAAAGTATAATTAACCCCTAATGCAAATAAATGCCTACACTTTCATCGACTTAATTTCCGGTAGAAAATTGATCTGGCGATAAATATTACGAATATACCGGAAATTTCAATTTAATTCTCAAACAGTTCGGATATCCGAATGCGTTATATAAAAAAAAGGAATAACTGACTGTGAATTCCCATACGAAACTATTATGCTTGGATAACCCCGTTCTCGTCTAACCGAAAGCTATATAATTTATATACACAGGCAGGTCGAAACGAAAATGATAATAAAAAAACTGTACTGAAGAATTTAAAGTATAGTGAAATTTAACGGTAGATAACTCCAATTTCAAAGATGAATACCTTGAACGATAGTACACGCAGTGATGAGAATTGGCGTCGTAGAATGCGGGCTGTCCCATAAATATACTTTTTATTGCAATTTTGTTAATTTGTCACGCTCTAGTAGTATAATAAAGTAATTCAGTGGGATCATATCAATCTATATTGTTCGTAGTCTGATTATAGACGCAATGTATAAACAACTTTATGTCTTTCAGGTAGCCTCTTTTAAGATTGCCAGAATTTCGGGTTTTGATAGGTTTTGGGTTTATCTTTAGCTGCCGATCATTAATTGTAATTTTATGAAGAAAACAACAACCTTGACAAAACGTAGATGCTATTTTCTTTGGTCCCTTTTTATATTATTTAAGGGTAACGTCTGTTTAAACTTTACAGATTTTGCGTACATTAAAAACTTTTTCAATCAAAAACAATTTATGTGCATTAGGTCTTAAATCAGCGTAAATTTATTATGAAAATTAATGCACACTATGATGTACAAACTGTGTCAACAGCTAAGGTTCGGCCCACATTATGTCAAACTAAACGCTTTGCTCAAACAAATATTTGTTGAAAACTGTTATTTTATGCTTTATATAGGCCTGGAACAAAATGTGTTGTACGAAGTAATATGAGTCCATCCATCCATTTTTTCCAAATCGTTTTTAAATTGCTTTCGTTTCTAGTTAAGTTTTGTCATAAGAATGTAGTGCAATACTCCCCAAAACAAGGCTGGAATTATATGTATTTTCTTGTAACACCTGCACAGTACACATGGTAATTAAGCATGCGCTTGTCATTCCAATTTGCATTCTATACACTTCGAAATGACGAGAACCCAGACTCAGCGGTGAAACTGCCACATAACAAATATTTTCTGTTGTTATTTCTTTACTTTACCATTATATTGGTATTTTCACTTCGGATGTCCGTTGTTTTCCCTTCGGTTTTTTTATTTTTATTGTATTTAGTAGTTGACGTCATATGAGAAGTACTGAGAAACATAGGCTAATAAATATATCGATGAACAACAATAACTTAACTTGTGGGTTTATCTTCGACGAGGTTATATGTATAAAATGGGATAACTTGCACAATTTGTCGTAAATGAAGTTTTTCATAAAATCATGTAAATTACGCTACACATTTTTTTTACATTAATTGTTGAGTATTGCCACATACATACGTAGCTTTTATTTATGTATAAATTTATTACCTAGTAATTCATGTAAAAACATGACTTATAATTGGTACAATTATGCGACATTTTGAAACAAATTTTGCTTGACATTTCAACATAGTTATTTACAACTTTAATTGTAAGGAAATTTGTCAAATATACTTGAAGGTTTTGAAAATACATGATTTTAAAGTAGCCCTTTCTGAAAGAAATGAAATTAAATAAAAGACGTGTTTTTTTTACAATTTCTTACGCCGTGAAGAATGTTTCCATGAAATTAATCGAGGGTTTGGTCACGAGTCGTGTTACTTAATCAACATAAAGGGATGGACCATTTTCCTTGAATGACTACTTTCAGGAGTCCGAAAGTTGTCATTCAAGAAAAATGACGAAAAATCAAAAATGGTAGTTACCGGGAAAGATATCGGCCTTGTAGTACTCGAACAACTGTAAAGAATGGTGTGAAAGTACCTGGTACCACTTTACCCAAACACTTGGTAGTTCGTCTTCTGGCCGTTAGATTCCCCACAATTTGACTCCAGTTCAAAAAGAAAGTCGTGTGGCATGGTGCAGTTTTACACTGGACTATTTGGTGAACGACATCATTATAGGTAATGAAACGTGGGGATACTGGTATGATCCCGAAAGAAAGTCGGCAGTTTAGGTCTTTAAGAATGAATCGATTCAAATAAAAGTTGTTCCTGACGAAAGTCGAAACAAAAAGATGGTCGTCATATTTTTTTGGAAATACAGGACATGTTTCCATTAGCACTGGAGAATCGTCGTACTATTAACGCCCACATCTGACTGGGCAGAGTTAGGCGCTATTTGCTCGAATCCTGCATGGATTACATTTTCTTAGTGGGTCCAATACACTCCCGGATCACCATTCGCAGTTGTATAACAATTAACGACGCTCCACCCTTTACGGCTAGGGAGTATTGGTAAAAATGCCAAGGAATACTTTACACACATAATTTATATACAAAGACTCCTGAAGCTTTACACCCCGTTGGGCCGTTACCACAAAGGAAAAAAACGTACAAGAGGAAAGATCGATCATCTTACACCAAGATAACGCTCAGGCGAGCACAAAAAGCATTATAACAATAGGTCATTCGCCATACGTCGAAAACTAGCACCTAATGATTTCTCCGCGTGTAAAGAATAAGTTACGAGCTTATGTTTTCCATCGGATGAAGAGGCGGTTGAGAAGCATTTAAATGTGAAATAAATAACCTAACGCGGGAAGTTTGGAAAACGTTCCCGAGTGCAAAAATCTTTTGACTATGAAACAGACTGCTTCGAAGAGTGATAAATAAATATGTGTTTGTCAATAAACTACTAGACTCAGTGGAAAGAAGAACAGCTGTTGGTGACAACCATTTACTAAGTTACCTCGTTGCATAGAACAGAAGTAAAACCACAGGTCATCTCAGCCTTTTTAGCAAACTGTCTGTATTTTACTTATGCTTGATTAATGCTTTAGTGCAATTTAGAAGTATAATACCTTGTACCAAATCTTTAAAAATCAAAGAATAGAAAAAAATTATCAGTTGGTCGACACTTATTTAAATGGGGAGGTATATTCCAAAACGTAGTTTTTGAGTTGCATGTTTTTCTACAAATAGCATAGACATTTTGTGTAGAATGTATTCTACATAAAATTATGTTGGTCTTAAGGGTTGTGGGGATCGTGATAAGGTTTAAGATTTACAAAAACCAATTTTTAAGAACCAGTTATAAATACTAGGATTAATATACAAAAAATCATTGAATTATTTAGTCGAAAATACATTGCAGTAGTATTCATTCTCCTAAGCTCCCAAATGCATCATCTTATACAACTATAGTCAAATATAATTTTCGAACTTTCATCAAATAATATGAAACACCGGAATTTATCGCAAATAAATAAATGTCGAAAACTCCATTGCTCAGATTTGATGCATTTTCTAGTTCGATTATAAACTGCTTATAAATTGAATGGTGGTCATTTCTGCAGTAGGTACAGCATTGCGACCTAGTAATGCCTATTCCAAAAACATTCTTTCTTGATCTAAAAGTATTTCCTTTCTTTGTAAAAATTCCAAATTAGAAAATGGAAATTGCCTTTTGAATGTGCTGGCATTCAAAGATTAGATTTTTTCAAACGCGGGCTTTTATAGTTCGAAAGGCATCCATTTCCCCTCCATCCTCAAATTTTCTTACCTTTCATTTTCTAACGTTACTGCCTTGATTTTGTGATAACATGCAGTTTACATACTATATTTTCTGAATGTTAACGGGTTTATCTCAACAATTGTCTTGTCATCTCTTTGTGAGCCTATTTTCCATATTTGCATATACCTTTTGTTATTCTGGTATATTTAAAATTGATACGATGATCGTTATATGCCAGGGTCGCATTCCACTGAACGCTACCAACCCCTTTATGTTATAATGAATAAAAGGGCGTATGGATAAAAAATTACTGACAACTCTTTTCATCGAATATAGATGATTAATTTGCCAAAATATTGTATTACCGCAAATTGTAAAGTATGTACCGACGTACAGGGTGAGGGACTAATTTCCGAACGAAGCGAGGTGAGGCAAGCAAGAGAGAAGATATCGGTACGTAGCGGGGATGGGACGTTCCCTAACGTACATACATATTTTATAGTTTGGTTTATCTTACGTATAATGAAAATATATTTCTAAATTCTTTGCGAGAAGAGGAATTTATGAGTTTAATTAAAAAAATAATTTGTGCTATTCTATGGATAAAAAAAAATCAATATCCTATTCGATTGTTTAACATTGTATAACTGTGTGTGTACTGTAACTAGTTCTATGTATATTAAAAAACTATTAATAATAAAACTTAAGGTCGAAACGAATCTATAAGCGTTTGTAGATTAGGAATGTGCGTGCAAAAATTTAATTGAAAATTAACCTAAATTAGTTTGCGGTAAGCTATATTTTGTAAGGATATAATATTTGTTCTGATTGCAATACTTCAAGAAAGAAAATTTTATTTGTTTAATATACAAACGAAAGGTAGACAAGTCTAATTTCGGTGTGTTATAAATACCGTTTTCGACAAGCATTAATCATAAGTAATTACAAGCCTATAAGATACACGACAAAAAGGGGCCATTAAATAGAGGAGGTATACTTAACTGCCGTCAAAATGCATTGCGATAATTATAAACATTAAAGTGGAATATAAACCCTCTTCACCGCATGCAATTTCCTTTTCCGGTTAAGGACAATAATCAATTTATTTTGGCTATTGTTCAATTTTATTGCCGATGGTTTATTGTGAACCTTAGCGTCCAACGCCAACGTTCCAGAAACCTTCGTACGTCTACATACTTGCTATCATATATGTGTTTAGAGAACTTTGTGACCTCGTAAATAACTTTCCTGAAGCTATATTTTAAGAATCCAGAAACGATTTAAGTTACCTTCGATTTTATAATTTTATAACCGAGGTTTTTGGGCTACAAAGCATCAGATTTATTACTTTATTGTTAGACATCGGCCTTTTTATCGTGATACAGAAGAAATAAAAGCTATACGATACAAGTTAATGTCGGCTTATTTCTCTTGCTGTTTGTGTGATTTTCTACTTGTCACATTTGATAAATCGAAGTTCAAAAATTATATTTGCTCTGATTGTTTTTGTTTACATAAAGAGGATTATTGTATAATGCTTGTTTGAAATATTTTATGATTTTTCTGAATACTTACTTCTTGAAGAAATAGGGATAGAGTTTATGGGACTGTTTAAACGTACAATTTGTTTCAAAATTAAGGTCATACCCCCATAGACGTGATATCAAGCTTTTTTCCTTGTAAAGTGGCCTATATGGCCAACAGTATCTTATTTACGGATTTATGGATGTACAGTTAAATCAGTTCCCTTTCAAATGAAATATACATTAGCAAAAGATATGTTATTATGAATTAAAAAGCGTATCTGAGAAAATGTAATAGATATTTTACATAAAGAATTATTTTATTACAGTTTCAAGAAACATTCATCTCAAACGGGTATTAAAATAAGACAGGTTTACTTACTCTGCAGGTAGCGCATAGCACAGCCTGTTTTGGACTACGATTTATAAGCTGATTTGGATTTAAAATTAAGTAATCGTTGAATTGGAAAAAAGAAGACAGAAATTATTATGACTTTTGTCTAGGTTAACGAAATTTTTTTCAAAATTATTAAAGATGCTATTCGAATAAAAAAAGGATTTCTATCAAATAAACAAACAAGTTAACTTGTTTTTTTTTTTAATGTAAATAAGCATCAAAACTTAATTAATAAAACAATTGGGGGAATTTTATGGACTCATGTGAGTAGTATTAAGATTGTATATTATTTGGCCAACGTAAACAATCAAAATTCTATATATTTTTATCTATTATTTAAAATACTTAGTTAGAACGTAGGGATTATTATAAGGAATTTGTTTAATTTAAATCAGAATATAATTTACATTACTTTACTTATAATAAACTACAATTCTTGTTTGAATTAAAATTTGTTTATTTGAGCCTAAATTTAAGGAAACTTTTCATAATTTGAATTATTGAATTCTTATTTGACGTACTTTTTGAAAAAAAAACTGAGAAATTGCATGTTTTAACTTAGAGTCTCATTACACTATATTTTGAAAACTTGTAGTTTCAACTACATAGCATATAATCCAACACGAAACGTTAAACAAGGAGGTTAGAAATTGAATAAGAATCCTATATAGAATATATTGGATTGTTTTTTTTTTTGAGAATGATGCTTGTCAATCTTCGATGACATCGTGACCTGGAAGTAATGTGGTTTCAGCAGGTTAACACCTACCATGCAGCGCTTTCCTGGCCATGTGGTTTATTGCAATTTGACGCCATGCGATTTTTTCTTCCGGGGGGAATTCTTCAGGAAGTTAACCGGAGTTTCCCAAAACAGTTTCCATAAATTTCATTATTAATTTAAACTTTTGTATGTTTATTAGTTATAGCCATGTAGATCACACTGTTACAAGATTTTTCATAATTTATTGTAACGAATCGCTTGAAATGCCTCAAATTAAATGAAATATATTAACATTCTTTGTGCTCTGTACAGAAGAATTTAAACCAATATTCGTAGACTGGCGATTGCAATAAAACATATCAGACGTCTATAGCCTGCGCCTAGTACATTAAATTTTTTGAGAAATGGCAAGCAAGTCATTTACATTTTTTGAATTCTTTAGGGATAGTAACTCATGAAACGTAAATGTGCAATTTAGGAATTTTAAATCTATCTACTTTAAAAACTTTCGTTGTCTTCTTTCAATCTATCAGCATGAATGTTGCATTTGAGACTCCAGATGATACAACCGTCCTCTAATTTACTAATTAGTATAAATACACAATCTTTATTTTTAGATCCGTAAGATATGCGAATGATAAAACCTAACATTTTGAAGGCACTCTTAGTTATTGTACTATATGACTTTGAAATGATAATTTTGCGCTAAAAATTATATTAATATATTAAGTCTTTAATTTGAGACACTTCGGTAAGTGCATTATTAACCATAGCATAGTTACAATAAATTATATTTTTCTTCCTAGTAAACCTAGCTAATTTACACTACGTTAAGAAAAAGGTTATTTTTTAGGCAATCATCTTTGAAAAGGTCTAATTTAGACTATGCCATCCGGCAGTTCTCAACATAACAAATTTTAGAATACAGCTTGAGATCATCTGCATATAAAGAGAAAGGAGAAAAATTGAAAATAGAACAAAAGTCATTAATGAACAGTATAAATAAAGTTGGGTCCAGCTGTGAATCGTGGAGTACTCCAGACGTTACATTCACAAACTCAAATCTTACCCCATTCTCCACACCAGTCTGCCTCCTACATCGAATGTACGACTTGATCCATCTGAGCAAGTTCAAATGAAAACCAATGTACTTCAATTTATAAAGTGATAACCTGTGATTGATTTGTTACATTTTTTTATCTGGTTCTTAATTTCAGCATTAATGATACTTTGAAATAATTTTCCAAATACAGGCTGCTTAGAAACGAGGCCAACTGATTGTTTATCATATTGCATTGGTCTAGTTTCTTTTCTAGCATCTACACGAGGCAGATGTTTCGCACATGTTTTTACAGGAACACTTACAATAATGAATAAAATGCGTGCAGTATGTTTCAAGCAATCGTGAGGGATGCCTCGCAGACGAGAACGTGCACCTTATAGACAATTAACCCCCTTTGAACGTGGCTGGATTATTAGGCTACATGAAGCCGATGTTAGTTTCCGGGAAATTGTGCGTCGTAATTATTCGACTCTATTACGATGGTGGAACCTGTGGGTTGCAAATCAAGATAAAACACGTAGAGCGGGTTCAGCCGCGCGCAGAAGAACCACCCCTTAGTTAAAATGCTTGGTTGTGGAACACCGGTTTCAGTCGGTAACATTTTTAGCGCAGTAGTGATGGAACGCTATTGGTCGTGGAACATAATAGTGCGTATGGGGTTCCGTAGTTATCGGTCTTTATTGCGATTACCTTTAATAATCTGAGTATAGACGCGCTAGATAAACCTTATTTACTTTTATTTTATTGAATTGTGTTTATAAGTAGTATAAGCATTTTTGATACTAACAAACATTATTTTACAAAAACTTTTTGGTGGTGCATTTGTAATTGCGGCCACTGTACATAATTTTAAAGATGCACGCCGAATAAACATGAAAAAATTATTGGCAAAGTATATATTCTATTGTAACCTGCCAAGTTCTATGTATCTAAACTGAAAATCCTACAAATGCAAATGTTGAATCAGACATAACTGTACGCTGGCGACTACAATAAACTGCCCTTGCAAGCATACTCTATTGATTTCCTGTGGGATTCAGATCCGAACTTTGTGGTGCATTGCTCTGTTGCAATGTAAATCTTCCACCATACATTTCTTCCATTTGTGTTACCATACTATATTTCGGTTCTACTAAGTTCGTTTTTGTTCTTGCTTCCACCACCAAATTTGCAACATAAAACTTGATCATGTTACTGTTTTTCTTATCTTTTTCGAATTTTTAATATAATTTACTGTTCCTCGTAAAAGCTCAAATCAAAACGTTCGTGTCTTTTATGAATTTCCTAGCTTTACTTTTAAAAACCACATTTCGACTGCTTGTTCAAACGCTTATAAATCACTTGGTTTCATTACTAGAATATCTAAATACTTTCAAGATATAACCTTGCTCAAATCACTATACCTTGCCTTTGGTTTGAGTAAGGTTGCGTATGCTTCCTTAATTTGGTATCCGTTATCCATTTCCGACACGGATTTGGAGCGCATTGAGCTACTTTGCTTCGAGAGTGATGGGGTGTATCTTGAGAGAGGCATATCATATGATGATATGTTGTCTCGATTTGATATGGTCTTTATGAGTAAGCGTAGAGACGTTTTCTGTAGGAAATTCTTACTTAAACTTACGAAGAACACCGTTTATTGCTCCTACCTGCTTGAGCGGTTGTTTCAGGTTTCGCGTATCAGTTATGAGAGATATAATTCAACATCTGGAAGAACTAATATAATAAGGAGGGCACCAACTTATTTATTGTCCAGGATTGATAACAATGTACTTGACGATCTTTTCATGAGATCCACAATGAGTGAAGCTACAAACAGAATTACTTTATGCTATTATTAATCTGCTATTACAATTACTATTTAGGTATACTTATAAAACCATGTTTACATGTAATACGTATATACATATTGATTTCAGTTTTGTTATCCTGTTATTAGGTTTAGACCTGTTGGGTAATAAGACTTATTATTATTATTATCCGTTTAATATTAAAACAAATTATAACTTATTCAAGTTTTAAACAAACGGAAATTCTAACTGTAATCTCGCTGTTTTTTCAAAATATAGCTTGTGGTGGTAAATTGCTATTACATGAAAAGACTTATCTGTCTATGTACTGTGGTATTATGGAATAAATGTAGTAGGAAGTAATCTATTGTATACTACGCATAGCCACTTGGAGAACGTGAGGTTCATAATAAAATGGTCATTTAGCGTAATCACGTAACTGTTAAGGAACTAGTTACATTTTCATTCATAGATACTATATGTTGGTAAGTAGCTTACATAACAAACGCGAATTGGAAAAACATCATAATTAACTGAGAATATGTAACGACATTAACATATTTACTTTTAGATGCCGAGATGTCGGCTGGGAGGATAACCTACAGATTTAAATGACTCCGTTTAACAAGCATTACCAAAAAAATTACTAATTTATTTATCCATCTATTGAGAATTTTCTCAGTTTTTTAGAAAGCATAAAACTTCGCCGTTAATCAGAAGCTGTTTATTAACGTTAAACTTTTAATGCAACTATGTTTTATTCTACTAAAAATATGTCATCAATAAATTATCTCGTCGTTTTCCGCATACATAAATATTTAATATACGAAAACAATGTTGAAAAAATGCAAATTTACCGTGTATCTTACTTACTACTTCTAACACATTCCTTTTTGGTAGGAAGTAAGTTTTAAGCTGGTATTTTTAAAACGCGTTTGCTAAAAATAGATTCAAGAAATCATTTACATAAATTTAAAATAAGTATATGGTAGGAAACGTGGTAAAAGTAACATCTAAAAACATCCGCAGACGTATTTAACATAGTATTCGTGTGTATGCGCAAGGTTAATTCATGTATTATTTGTTAATCGTAGCTTAATGGTATGGAGAGAATGTATGCACTTTACTTTGTTTGTTTAGATTAAAAGTGAGTCTAAAATTTTTGATTTCTTTCTAAGGTCTTGTTTAACAAATAATTTCTTCTTTTATAGAGTATTTAAGTAGAAGAGTGCTTATAGATACTAACATATGTGTATAATCCAGAGCGCATGAGATAGTGCTAGCGGTACATGTTATGTAAATGCATCACAAACTACATACTAAATTTTCAAGAAGAGCATCAAACGTAAACGAATTACATTGGTTTGAATTCGCACTATGGCATTTCTAGCACTATTCTACACTTTTAAATTAAATAAAATATTACTCAGGAACCGCACTAAACCAGCATAATGAAAAACACTATGAAAGAGTGAAAACTACAAAATATCATGAACAATTAAACAAACGTTTCTGTTCATATTGGGAAACGAAGAATTGGTAAAAGCAAATAAAGAAACCTGAAATGTTAATGACTATCAATATTTTGTTGCTAATTTGTTACTTAAGAATTGATTTTGCTACTCCAGCCGTTTCCCAGAAAACGATGACTACACTAGCATACTAAGCTAGCGTAGCCACTCGCTGTAACTTTTGACTCACTGCAGATATCAACACGAACTAAACGGCATACTTGTTGTCACTTGTTGTACACTCCATAATTTATATCCATCAATCTTTGTATGCGAATTCTTATTTCCATGCATCTTATTTTCGTCTCTCTCTATGCTCTAATGCAAAATTTAAATACTCTAACACTAAATTTAAATGATTCCCGAAGGGAATTGGGAACTATTCTTTACCTAAGGGTTGACACCTCACGATGTTTGGGACTACATTCTAAGAGCAACAGATTAGCAACAAAATACTCAATTTAGTTCAAAACAAAACAAAATCAGGTAATCTGTATTGTGGAAGTTTTGTACATATTTATATTCTCAAGAATAATTTTTTTTAATGAATAGTTTCAAAGAAACAAAAATTACGGCATTTGCTTGCAACATTTTACCTACTGTAATGAAAAGCTTTGCTGTGAAATTTTTAATTTAATTTACAAAAGATGTGTGTTTCCAAAAATTAATAATAATAAATTAATCAATAATTAATAATAATATACATAGAGGGTGTTGTATTTATTTTGCTGCTCCTAGACGAGTAAATCCGTACACGATGTTATATGTTCCAAGTGGCAGCTGAAATATTTCCGCAGTGAAAAGGCTAAAGAAACTGAAGCAAAGTCCCAAATTATTACAATTATCTAAACAATTAAACCGCGTAAGTATAGTGAATGCTAAAGAAACTTGACGTGAATTGAATTTAAAAAAAATGCAGCTTGTATCACCTGAGGTCGAAATTGAACATCCCGTATAATTGAATATGATTTTATGTTATGCAGTATGTTTTAATAATTTTTTATTACCTCTCACCCACGCACTAGATGGACACGCTGTATACGAATCCTTATGTTTATTACTTACTGTTAGTCCTAGAGTAAAACCTTGCAAATATAGCCTTGACCAAATCACCAACAGAATAACGGTACTTTTATGATTATGGATTCTTGCATATAAGACCTTCACTGTTTGTGACGGAATGTATCCTAATTAATTAAAATTTGTTTAAGAACTGTAACAACAATAGAATGTAAGAAGTACTTACCAAATCACTGCGCCTCAGTCAAAAGTGAAGAGCTGGTTATAATGTGTTCAATGTTAAAATGCAATTGTTTCTAAAACACGTTTTAGAGGCATCTATCGCGGTTAATTTAGCCAAATAACATCTGAGCACATAGGTATTATTTGGCTGAATTATTGAGTAGATTTATTTGACGAAAATAATACGTAGTCCGTTGCATTTAGCGCATACGTTTGTTATTCTCAAGCAAACATTTTCGAAAATGTGGGACAAGAAACATTTCTATGAACGTTTGATAGGTTGATTTCTCAAATACATAGATATAAACATGTTTATTATAACAAAGATATTTGGAAAACACAAGATGTGTAGCAAGCATAAATGCTTACAGTTCCCACACATCCTGAAATCAAAAAAAAATTGAATACAATATAAAAAAACAATTGCCTAAACTAACTTAACGCAAATTCTATGTGTATGACTGTACAATATTGAAATAGAAAACAAAAAAAAAACTCAAAGGAAAAGAAATGTCTTAGCAGCTTATAAAGAACAGATGATGCTTGTATATGTATTTAAAAAGATTTCGGAGATAATCTCTCTAATTTGATTTGCTACGTAATTCCAAGTATTAGCAATCTGGAATGAGAAAGCTCGCACAAACAGGCCTGTAGGTTGGACAGATGGTGTTAGTCTGCTTCTAAATCAAAGTATGAATGTCCGAAACGACTTCAAATAAAATAATTTGTAAGAAACACGTTTACATTTTCCTATCTTTGATATGAGGCGTAAACCAGAGTGTTGAGCTCTTTGTTTGCGCTGCGCCGCTGCGTCATACAAGGGGCTCACTACAAAAAGAAAAGAAAGTTTCAATGAGCATAAAGTAGTTTGAAACTAAAGTATGTCGCCCTCACACATCCCTGCACATGAGCCTCAAATCTAAATTGAGTATCTAAAAGTAAGCCCAAATTTCTGGTTTCGTTCTTAATATGCAGATCGGTATCGCCAATTGTAAAGCAAGCAGATTACATGAAAGCGGACACACATCATTTCTCTGGTCAAAAATTAACATTACTGATTTGGATGGATTGATACGTAGGGCATGTTTAGCAGCGGAATCAGAAATTCTAACTAGGTCCTCATTCACTGCAACAATAACAGGCCGGGGGTTCTCAATTGAAAGATAATGATAGAGTTAAATGTCATCGGCGTAGAGCAGATTGTTATCCTATAACCAGAAAAATGCCAACGGACTTTTTGTATACAGCTTATGTAGAAAAAATATCTTATTTGGTATTACGTAGAATTGGTAGAGTATAATAACTGGAATACATGTAAAATGTTAGCAATTTTTGCTACAGTCTTGTTGCATAATTTGATATAGAATTTTGCCATAAATTGTCACTGTATGTGCACAACGGTAGCAAAATTTTCTTCTGCCCATTACATATGTATAAGTTCATATAATAATTGACTAAGGGCACAAGAATTGAACAATATGACACCTGTAAAAGAAAAATGCCCTGCATTTTTGGCTATCCAACTGTGATTGTTTCCTTATTCTGCGTTGATTATCAAGCCCGACTTCGATACCTCCCTTACGTATATCTGAATTTCTTGTATTAGTTCTACTGACGAAATACATTCATGTCAAGTATTCGAATGGCTTTTAAGTATGCAATAACTTTGTATATGCGGTTGTTATTCTGAATTATTAGCGTACTCACACGGCGAATAACCTTGTGTATTTGGGAAGGTAACTTCCTACATTAGCCGTAGTAGTTACTCCTTCTTCAAGCAGTTCTTAAAATCACGGTCTACTTTGGTAAGTAGATAAGATTTATAGAACCTTATTTATTTCAACAGTACCGCTGTTCCATATTATTTTATGTATATAGTAAACGTTTTCGTTAAAGGTTGCAAGTAATTCTGTATATGCGTGTTTATGTATATCTTTTCGAAAACTATTCATATATCATGTTAATAAACAATTAATATTTAACACAACCACGTATTTATCGTGTGCAATATACAAGGTAATAGTAGGTGACTTGATTTGGAAGGCGATTTCGACAACGGCTACTTTTTTTAGCCAATAACAACATTGAATCCGTCACTATCAGATGTGGTACGGATGGAGTCAATAACGTGTAGCAGAAGTATAAAAAGCCGATCTACTAGTGTTACTGCTATACTATTAACACTGCGGAGAAAGAAATTAATACAGATTCCCTAAAGGCTACATCATTACACAGATACATGCCGCCGGCTGTGTGTGTGTGGCAATTATAAAAGGAGAAACTTCTGCGTCACTAACTACAATAAAAAATAGCGAAATTCAATTCGAAACTGGTTTATATACATAAAATATATATGTGTGCGTATCTCATATGGGTCACCTTGAAGTGTTCATTACTATTCCAAAAATTTTTCGGTAATTTTCCTTACTTGTATAGTTGGCAATCTTATTGATGAGAGAGATAATACGAAACGAATATGTTTGGTTGTAGGTCATAATAAAGAGGTGCAAACAAACTGATGAAAAACTACAATACGACTATTTTTTCTGTTTGTTATACGTTTATTTAGAACATTTACAACGTAGTTAACTATAAGATTTTACAATTAAATATTTCTCAAAGTTTTCTATTCAGAAATTGCGGCATTTGTCTGAAAATATGTATTTGAACGGTAGAAAGGTTCTTTCTGCGTCGACGCTTATCATTAAACAAGCACTTTTAATTCACTGTCAACTCCTTATTTTCTAGTAAATCACCACATATGATTCTGGCAATGTCCTTTAAGTTTCTAAGACCACCATTCTTTTCGATGAAAAATTTTTTGTATGGGATGGGATTCCACTTTTCCATTAACTTCAAAACATAACTTTTTAGATTTGCTTACCCCAGCGTAAATTGTTCTTTCAGCTGCAATATATAGAATTCGAAATGAAACCGCGATTGGCTTTAATGAAGGGCAGTTGCTGAGGTACTTCTTTATTCAAATATACTTTCTGGTGTCTAGCACAGATTGTGGATCGCCATTAAGATCCATAATAATTGTCTTTATTCGTAATGATTCGCATGAAAAGTAGATATATTCTCTATAGAACTAAGTTCGCAATGGAGTCCTCAAAAATCCTTTTTTAACATTACTGATGAAACTGTTTGCTAAAGGTAAAATAATTTCTGACTTCTTCGGCCATGCGGTTCAGTCCGTGCGCCAAGCACGTTATATTAATCCCTCACTATGTTTGGCGCGGCGTCTACAACAATAGAATATTCTCTGTTGGTACTGATTTCACTAAAAGAAAAGTTGCCAATTCTTTTTCTTTCTAAATTCACCTATTAGAAAATTTTAAGTTCTGGAGAAGAAATTCCGTTTATCATCTACTTCATAAATATGAGAATGACAAGAAAAATTGGAAAGCAAAAATATATAAAAAGCTCTAATTATGTCAAAACAGTAGAAAATGACTAAGGTCCTTCTAAAAAGAAGCCATTCAATTACAAACCATATTTCGATGTAAATAATATTAAACAAATTTGTTTGGATAGATGTATCTAAAACCAATTCGGAATAAGTATTGGAGACAACTATTTAAAAAAAAGCTACCGGTCGGAAAGTATGTTTTAAAAATGTTTTACGCCCATTCCAGTGCCTACCTAAAATTAAATTTGGTTTGATCATACTCTAAGCGAAAGTATTTAAAATACTCTCTTAATTTTTCAGAATTTTTTAGTATGTATTATTTGGATTTATGAAGTTTATTTCTTCATGCCTACATTTACCGGTGGAATAACGCTAATATTAAATGATAAATATACCGTAATTTAATTACAATTAATACTTCAAATTTTTTGCTGCCTATTTGGTGTTCAATCAAAATTTTTATGACAGCTATGCCGCCGAAAAATAGAGAAAAAGTTGTTAAATAGTAGAACAATTAGTAAACAGATAACGTTACCAAATCATTCATCAATACGAAAAAGCGCGAAGAAACCTGTATTAAGCAGAAAGGTTAAAATCATTCCGTTATATGGATTCTCGTAAAATATGATTATATATGCCAAAATTAAGAAAGTCTAAATTTAATCCAGTTTAAATGTAGCTGCTTGTATACTGTTTTTAGAAATAAATGCAATACAGGAAACACGTGTCTGAATTCATTAATTAATTCGCGTTATTAGATTCCATAAAACTAACATTCCTAAACGTGGTAGAAGGCTATTGCGAAATGATAACTTCAAAACCCAAAAGTTGTACCCACAATGGACTTAGAAACCGTTTTTTTAAAATTTAGATGAATATCATTGCACCAATAATTACCTTTACCATTATTGGACCTCACAACATTGTCACTCGCTCATTGCCGGTACAAACTGGATAATGTAGCAGAATATGCAAAACTTTTCATTTGTTATTGCCGCATATTTCTTTCGGTTATTCTTATCAGCGTTTGTCCTGTTCGTTTAGAGATTTATTTATTCCCCGCATATTTGTCATTGGTAATAAGCTTCTTTATTGTTATTGAGTACCTATTTTAGAATATTTGGCAAATTATGATATGTATTTGATTTTTAGTTTGACCTTCGTAGTTGATTAGAAACCAGGAAGTTTTTTTCGGGCCGTCTAAAGGAAAACACTTTGTTTTGTTACGTTGATTTGTTATCAACATTTTTAAGCCTTCTGTAAACAATTTCTTTTTGTTTATTTGAAATTTGTTTATCTTTGTTTTTATTTATATTAAATTAAATGATGATTTTATTGTTTGTTTTTTATAATATAGTTTATTGTTCTTGACCATAGCCATCTTCCTTTTGTTATGTAATTGTGTATTTTTCTCTAATTGGACGTCCTACTTTCAAGATATGCGTACCCAAATGAACACTTCGTGCTAGAAAAAGAGGTCTTGTCGCTAATTTCAACTTTTGTATGTTTTGATTTAATTTTGAGAATAAATTTGGGAATAATTGTTAAGAATTTATTCCCAAATTTGAAGGAAGGTAGAATTTATTAGATAACCGTAATATCCGTTGTAATTTTTTGTAATTAAACATCTACGAGACATTTAGAACAATTTTTTCTTTACATTTGGTTGAATCCTATCCATATTTGTTTATATATACATATATGTTTAGATATACTGGCTACAATTAAAACTACACCACCCCTAAATTGATGAAGTATTTTGCTATAATTTTATTTATAAATGTATTTCTGAAGGTTAACTTTAACCATTGTTTATCATACCACATTCGTCTAGTTTGTTTTTCAGCATTTACAAGAGCCAGGTGTTCCGTACATGTTTTTATAGGAACACCTGTTACAATCCGATAGTTCAAGCGACCATGAGTGATGCTTCGCAGACGAGAACATGGCCCTTATAAACAATTAACCCCTTCGAACGTGGCTGAATTATTGCACCACATGAAGGCGGTGTTTGCGGGAAATTGCGCGTAGACTTAATCGTAATCATTCGACTGTATTACGGCGTTGGAATCTATGGATTGCAAATCAAGATTAGGCGCATCCAGAAGGACCAACCTCGAGAATATTTTCTTGTGAAGTGCTTGGTTGTGCAATACCGGTTGCAGTCGATGAATAATGCGCGTTGGGTTCCGTAGCTACCAGCCTTTATTACTTTTGACACCTAAGCATAGGCGCGATAGACGAATCTTATTGACACTTCCTTTTGTTGAATTGTTTCTCATTTACGTGTTTAATATAAGCATATTTAATACTAATAAATATTATTCTCCAAAAAATTTTTGGTGGTGCATTTTTAATTGCTGCCAGTAAATTGTTTCGCTTAATATTCGAATTCATTTTATTGTGATAGATGCAGTTTATCCCATGGCACATCATACACATGTATCGTTCTTAGTATTCATAGAGAATAGCAGTTTGGTATTTCTTATTAGCTTGAATTTTGATATGGATATTTTGGACACATGGATGATGACACATTAAAGGTTAGACTACAATATATTACATACCGGGTGTTCATTTGAAAATTTCCCATCCTAAATTTCTGGAAATATGGAAATTTATGAAAAATTTCTTTTTCCCTTAAAAATCTTAAACGGAAAGGGGTATCGAGTAATACCTCATTTTAATGGTCTTTTGAAGCAGTACATTTCAGCGTTTAGTTTTTTGAAATTGACCGATTAGTTTCGGTTTTTTTTATTTTAATTTTTTGTTTTTTTAATGTTTTAGGCTTAAACATCTATTACTCAAACACACTTTAACTACTTAAAATGTTTTATTTTTGTTTTCAAACTTATTTCAGAATTCAAATATTTTTTTTGCAGAAAAAATCAATCCAATAATTGTTCAAAATGTTGTCTGCTGTTCGCTAAACAAGGGTATAGCCGTTGTTCAAAACTGCGCTGTACATTTTTAAAAATATCGCCTTGAATTCCACGATAGGTTGCAGTAATCCCCTGATGAAGTTCTTCCAAATTTTGAGGTTAAGGGGTAAATACGACAGACTTTAAATAACTCCATTAGAAAAAAGTCTAGTGGCGTCAAATCAGGCGATCTGGCTGGCCTATCCATTTATTTGGAAATACATTTTCTAACCATTGCTGTACTGGAAGAATATAGTGAGGGACTCCATCTTGTTGAAAATGTAATTCATCCACATCAAGTAGAATATTTCTATCGCTATTCAGTTGATTTTCGAGAGCGTCAGTAATTAGCGAATTGATATATACATATCCAAATATGGTGCGCCATTTAGATTTTAATTGAAACACAATGGACGAATCACTTGGTCTCCCAAGATGCCTGCTTATACATTAACTTTTTCATATTTCTTACAAGTGCATTGTTATTATTAATCCTAGTGGTCACTTATCCACAAAATTCTACTTTTCTGTCAAAATCGTCTTCAATTAACTCTTGACATATTTGTAATTTATAAGGATGGAATTTATGGAGTTTTGTAATTTTATGAAGAGAACCCAAGGAAATTCCAGTTGCCGCAGGAATCTGGCGTAATAAAGGATTTATACCGAAATGACCCAACACTTCCACTTAAGCGGCTTCATTTAAAACTCTCGGCTGCCTCTGTTTTACATTTGCAACAGATCCAGTCTGAGTAAATGTGTCAATAAGATTTAGGATAAGATGTGATCTTATCTGGATGTCTTTCGTTAAATGTTGCAGCAGTTCGTTGAGCACATTGATTGATGAAATTTAGAGTAGGAAGTTTTTAAATGAACACCCGGTATGTAGAACAAAATGTTTTCTTTCACCTTTGAGTAACTTAAAAATAACAGTACGTAAAAATAGCGAATCTTATATAAGCTTGTCAACGAATTGGTATTGCATCCTGAATTTCTATCATAAACACTACCCAAAGCATTTTGAAAGCGACGCGACGTTCCATAATTTAGATAACTGTTTTCCATTCAATTGTCGAATCGAGGCGTTTCTCTTTCATCGACAGACCGCACAAGACGCTTCTAAAAATGGTCACTTTTTTCTAAACAATTGCAATTTGAGCGCATAATACTGTACACACGTTGATTGATACACTTTCCAAATTTGGCTACCCATTGAATTTTAAAAACTCGACTTTCTACGCAATGACAATTAGTTGTTATTTATTTCACTGCTCCTACATGTCTGTTACAAAATTCACGGTAACGTTATGATCGTGCAATGAAATGTCGTTGTTAGCATTAAAAAATAATTGAACAGCTTTATTTCGCTTTTTTCGTTAACTTGATATACGTGTGCATGCAAGTGACATACGTTAAATTATGTAATGTTGATTACGAATAATATTTATTTACATGGGGGCCATTTTCAATTTGGTTGCTTGTTAATATTTGAATATCAGTTGATATCCACAAAAACAATTTTTTGGTGTATACCTGCACATGTAATAACTAATCTATAATTAAAAGTATCATCTCTACCATGCGCGCTTAACCTTAAATTAGGCCCCTGTATCGCCAAACGTTGACCATGTCAGGTTTAGATGGATATTAAGTTCAGGCACAATTCTAAAATACACTGCTCAAAACAATTAGAGGATATTTAGAAAAATAATAATAAAATAAATAAATAATATAAGGCACGCAAATATTTTTATATTGCAACTATAACGTTTTTAAACAAGAAACAGAATGCATTGACAAGTTCCAACTTGTACAGCGCTTCAGTGTGGCGCCTGCGCGAACTGCCACAGCTTGAGGGTATACAAGTGCGTATCCAAGCGATCTCGACTACACTTAGATTTTACCATTTTCCGTATTCTAGCAAATTTTTAACTGTAATTACGGGTAATAATGGAAAGGTAACGCGATTTGACTCATTCAGAGGCGTAGAGAGCGATAGCTCAATTGGAAGGTGGACGGAGACAGCAAGCTGTTGCTGACGTTTTTGCAGTTTTGCGTTTGTGGAATCGGCTTTTAGAAACTGGAGATGTTCAGAGAAGACGAGGACAAGGACGCCCAGCATCTACAACACCAAGAGATGATCGATACCTAACAGTATTTGTACCTAGAAACCGCACTCATAACGCAATGCTGCGTAGAAGTGAGCTTGCCGCTGCTACGGGAAGAGTAGTACCAACTCAAACAATAAGAAATCGTCCTCACAACGTTGGCATGTATACTCGAAGACACCTAGTATGCGTTCCACTAACTGCTCATCATAAAAGGTCGCGAAGAATATGGGCTGAGCAACATAGAAATTGGAATCCCGATGACTGGGTACAAGTATTGTTTTGTGACGAATCCAGATTCGCCCTAAATCCAGATAATAGGTGTATTTTAATTTGGCGTGAATCTGGAACACGGCAAACATCGTGAACAACTGGATTGAACAATTGGGAATCAATAGAATGGACTGTCCAGCAAATTCTCCTGATGGTAATCCTATCGAACATGTTTGGAATGCTTTAGGAAGACGTTTCTTGCTGCAACAAATATGCCACCGCGTACAATTCGATTCGTAGATTTTTCGTTATTTTATCAATAAAACTTCTTATTTATTTATTTTATTACCTTTTTTCCAAATATCCCCTAATTGTTTTGAGCAGTGTATATGTAACCATACACTCTGTTCCTTTAGTTTCGTATACGTTAAGTCTTTATTGATGTATAGACTAAGTACAATGAAAGAATTTAATAACTGTGGTGTTTGCTAGTGAAAAAGGCAACGTGTGCCTCATCTTTTGTGGGATAAATTGTAAATACCTACTCTATTTAATATGAAATAAAAGGTTATACTCTTGATGGATCAATACAAATAGAGGTAGACGGATAGATAGACCGCATAATAAAACAGAGACTACTGACTAATATTAGGTCTGTATTTAATATTCATTTAATTACTATTGAATACAGAATGTTGTTGTCTGTTAAAGAAACGCTGCGTAGTAATACGCACATATACACCTTATTGGAAATATTTAGTATGCGTACTTTTAATTACTATTCAACAGATAATATCTTGATAACAATTTTTTGCTTGCAACAATATTACAAACAGTGAATCTTCCAGAAGTGCCCGTAATTAAGACGAGAAATAAAGGAAGCTTATTCCGAAAATACTTTATTACTTGAGAGGGTCGAAATTACATTGAAGGATGAAAATTCAAAAATCTTTAAAGGAAATCAGTGGTAATAAAATAGGCGTCTCAGTGTTTTCATATTTTATTTTTTGACGTATCTATTTACTGGTAATTCATCAAAGCATTTTTACATTCTTGATTATTAAATAATCGTCCAAAGCTCAAATGTTACATTAACTTGAAACGATTATCTATACTAGTCCTTTAATTTAAATAATAATAAAAAAAAGTTTGTAAAATCAATATCTCGCTGTTATTATCTACTGGTACAAAAGGGCAGTTTCAAGAAGCTCCATATGACATCGAATTATTCCGTAATTAATTAATACAAAATGTAGGTGGAAATTATTTCAGCGATGTTTATGTGTGTATAAGAGGCGTCATTACAAATAACACGTTGCCATTGCATAAGTTTGGAAACATTTCATGTAACAGATCTATTACTGAAATATAATAATATAATGGCAGTAATAATATAACTTATACTATATAAAAGCACATCACGGCGTGACGATACACATTTCATAAATATACAAAATAATATCAAAAGTTTCCGTTGTTTAAGTAGATTGGGTGTTAGCCATGTGAAAATTATCTCTTCATTCGGAGTTAAATGTATACATATTAAATGTAAAGATAATATTTATATGTATATATTACTATACTGCCTTCTCGTTGAGTTTCTTAAATATTTCCAGTTTACGAAAACAATCTCTATGCGATAGTAATTAAATCTATGAATGTTAAATTAGACCTAATATTTGCCAATAAGCTCTGTTTTACTGCGCGACCTATTTATATATTCTCTACTCCTATTTGTATTTATTCATCAAGAATAGACTCACAAAGATGAGATACACTACACGTCAGTGCATTCACGTATCTCCTTCTTTACTGCCAAACATCTCAGTTATTAGATTCTTTCACTGTACAAGAAGATGACGTATGCAACATATATTTATGTATAATATTAATTAGAAAGATAATGTAGCTGCTCTTGAGTTTCTCGAATTATTTGGAAACGAGGTAATCATGTGTTTCGTTTTCTTTAGTGATCTCATTTTACTTTCTTCTGCAATGATTTTTGATTCTTAAATCGGATTTCTCTCTTATTTTGTGATGTGGTTGAAAACACAGGATGCATAGGAAATACTTAAGACAAAAAAGAAAATAGAATTGTACGTTACCCATTCCAATTGCTATTTTACAGTTTTTTTCATTTGGATATACATCGCAACTAGCTAGTTAAAAATTGAATTGAAATCGTTCAAAATAAATTATCATATAACTCACTAATTTATCGCATAAAAATATCAGCGATTTCACATGTCAGCCTATGTTAGATTAATAGTTTATATCGTCTTCATATACACATACCTAGCGCATAGAGAAAGTTACATATGTAGAGATTTTATCATTAACATTGAAAAAATGTCTATATGAATGACAAATATTGGCTTAAACTATCTGTGTGCACACATGAATTACGTGTGTGTATGTAGATTTATTTTAAGCGCGTTTTCACAAAATTCCCGCGAACATAACAGTAAAGTTATATCTAAAATAAATACATTAATTAAGAATTTAGAAAGCATTTGTGCGTAGTAAGAATATATTTCTCTGTGTTTGCCTAAATGAGAAAACTTTGTTATAATAAGAAGAATTAAAAACTGAGAGAGAACTGATTGACGATTTTAAAAAGTGTTTTGTTAGAAATTTAAAAAATAAAACGTGTGTCCGGAATTTTATTAAAAATTGTTGTTTTAATAATTTAGCAACTTTTTCCAATTTTTTTAAATATACTGAATCTTCCTACTATTTTTACCTGTACCACTAACCCTCTTAAGATCGCAAATAGTTAAGTGCAGTCATAGTTCACGATAGTTTATGGGGAGTTGTTTAAATAAATTGACGCGCAAAATAGGTTGGTGTAGAGAAGACATAAAAAACTAATTAGCATTTATGAGGAGAATTCAATGCTATGTCCTCCAAAACCCAAGAATTATTGTCGGAGGGAGAAGAAATGGAATATATTAATAATTCCGGGTGTCGCCGTGTCGTTGAGCTTATTCTCGGTGTTTTGCTGACTACCCTGTCAGCTTCTTCAGAAGGTTTCTAAAGACAATCATTACGCATGCTGAAAAAGTAGTGCGTTCATACAAATGAAATTTCGAAATTGTAGAACTTGAATTTTTCTTATTATAGTGTTGCCCCAATTCTACTCTGCGTTCAATCAGTGGCTTAATACAACTTTTTTTTCAACCTACTTCTGTTTTTTTTCCTAAGAAAATTTTGTAAGCAATAATTACAGTAGTAAGCTTTTAGTATGTGTAGTAACAAAAAATTAAAAAAAAATTTTTGTTGTAAACTGACATATGTAATATTGCGTTAAAATTTGAAGAATTGTAGTTTTTATTTCTTACAAAGTAAGCATGCATTTTATTT
Organism: Oryctes borbonicus; assembly: GCA_902654985.2. Classification (NCBI taxonomy): domain Eukaryota; kingdom Metazoa; phylum Arthropoda; class Insecta; order Coleoptera; family Scarabaeidae; genus Oryctes; species Oryctes borbonicus. The sequence goes on along the minus strand of LR736857.1, from coordinate 19,502,933 downwards.
TAATAAGCAGTGTTACATTAATCCATTTATTTATACAGGGTGTTTATGGTCTTGTGATTTTATTTTCAAAGGGTGATCAAACATCTTAAAATAATGTCATTAACGTAAAACTGTCTTAACAAAAGTTGCATAATAAGAGAGGTATTAATGTTAATTTTTTTTTGAGTGGGTGATTAAACACGCTAAAACAATTGATCAACAACTTGTGCAAAGTAAATGTAAAATCAAACGATAGGTTATTAGTGAATTTTTTTACTAAATAGGCTGATGTCGAGCGAGACTTTGCGTTCAACAGCACGGCGATAACTTTGTAACAACTAGTGAAAGTAGATTCCATGAAAAATATAAAAAAAAACGTTTAATTTAATATGCTTTTCACCCCTTAATAATAAATAAAATAAAAACAAAAAATTTTTTTTAACATTAATTACGATGTTTAATCACCCCAATGTAATAAAAGATTTTATCTTCAGTGCGAAATTGCTAGATCTCTGCAGTGTAGAAAATTACGTATACTACTTATACTACAGCTTTCAATTTACTGCGTAATTTTACAGTGTAAATACATCAGATATAAATATTGTGATATTCTCTTGAATGCTTTGCTAAAGGTCAGCTTATATCACGGAGAAAAATATATGGTTAAAATATCAGTAAATGTAATGTAAAATATGTGATAACAATGCTCTATGTTAAAGCCAACCGTAATTTCTGTTGCAACAACTACATTAGATTAAATACACAAATTTTGTGACACTATTTATAGCAATTAACTTTTCCTAAGATTTGCAAAGTATAGCCAAAGCTATTGATGTTTATTACATTTGTTTATTGAATCAAATTCATTTGAACTAGAGTCGCATTGAGAGGTTATATTGTTCATTGGTTGAAATATAGAACAAAGCAACTTGCTACTTTTGTAGAGAATAAATACAGGACTACTACATTTTGTTCTTTGTCAAAACTATACATAAGCTGTCTTTTAATGAAGAACAACTGCAATAGTCCTCAAGAAGGATGAACGCATCGAGTATTCTGCACCACCTTCTTAATTAACCTTCTATAATGACGTTGACAACATTGTGGAAATGTACAATTTACAGTTAATCTACCGTTAGCCTTCGTCAAAAGGAATATGTGAATAGTTTAAATATTTATATATTATATTCTTCTTTACGTATTAAAATTTTTGCACACACAAAAATAGATAATAAAAGCTATATAGATGAGTTAATAATCTTTATCACCATGCTGTATTACAATTGCGCTATTTTATTCATATCTGATACATGCTTTTTAATATATAGATCAGTTCGCTCATATGTTGCGAAATCATCTATCGAAAATCGTTAACAGCGAAGAATCGATGTTTCTTATTTGAAAGCTAACGTATATTTTATGCAGATTTAGTAGCAAGGATGTCATACATGTATCTAGTTAGACGTACTAATCTGTATATTGCTAGACCCCTATTGAAAAATGGGTATGATACTTTTCATATTGTTATTTATTTTCTCCAATGCATGAACCCATTTTCCTCGTATGCGGTATATCTTTTCATATTGCACGTCTTTGCTGCAAACAAGCGGAATATTATGAAGTTGTTTGCAATGCAGAAATAGCGACATCTGATAACGATGTATGTGTACGTCCACATATGCTCATTGCGGTTTGGAGGGATAATACTCCGAGAACTTGAGACGCATTGGCAATTGCACAGTGGAATTGTGCGTGCTTGTTATCTTAAAATAATGGCATAGAAGTCGGTCTATACAAATAGAGAGACGATAGGAAGGCGAGTAACAATACCATCGGACTGTAAGAGGTACTGGCCACTCAACCATAGACTGTGAATATTCTTACGAATATTGCACTTGTACTACACTTATTGCGTGTTTGCAACAACCAGCAGAAAAGCTCCAGACATTAGACAACTTATACATTGCTGTTAATTTAAGCGATTTCAATTTGATTTCAATGGGAAATATGATGATGGCTTTACTAATTACGTACGTTAAGTAAAGTGCTCATGTATTTCTTCTGAATATAATGTTCTAGATAATATTAAATTGTTGGAAATCATATCAAACATATAAATTAACATTTTGGTCTATTACTGTGATATACAGATCTTTATAAATGTAAATTCGGAAGTGCTCACTTAAAATCCACAACATTTTGGGACCATTTTGAATAAATGTCTATTACAGCGTTTATCGTTTTTATGTCTAATAAATGTAACCGATATAGATATACGGTGTTTCGACCTTCCAGAATGGTGCCTATTGTGTAAACAATAGAAAGCTAAAATTTTCTGATGACCATAGAGGATCTGTCAACAATATTTCCATATATACAGGCTGATCGATAAGTAGTGAGCCAAATTATTTTAAATAATAAATAAATTAAAATAGTGTATTTATTTCTAGGAGATTTCGAGATACTAATAATTTTGTCCTCAATTGCCTAAACTTTGCAAAAACATTTTCAGATAAATTTTGTAGATTACACGTAACTCTCTCTAGATTCTGCATTAAAACGCCTTCGAGATGTGCAGAAGCTTCAGTACTGCACACCAAACTTTACCAAATCCAAACACACAGTAACATTATTTTTTTAAATATCGCCGTATAGGAAATTAATATCTCTAATCTTCTTGTATAACGATGCATATGTCTAACACTAAAGTAATAGAGATATTTACAGTTGGATTCTGTACATAAGCGGTTTCCGGTGTTAGAATTATTTGGTTGCCGTGACATTTTAATTATTTTACTGTTTAGACAAATGATTCGGCTTATTCGATAGTGGCACATATCCATATGGCATATCCATAATTATTTCATTATTCGTAACGTCTAACTGTATAGTGTTTATTGTCCGTGTCGTTTATACATATGCACATTACATATAATCATCGATAGACAGGTATATAATACGTTTTACACTACTTACAATTATAAGAATGTCTTATTTCCAATCCACCAAATTCACTATACCCTATTGCAAAATATAGTTTAGAATAAATTGCATTAATTACAAAAGTAGTTTAATCAAATAAAAGATTCTACTAATTCATTACATTCATTACATCTTACATAGTCCTATTACTCGATGGGACAATCGGTGTGTACCGTAGATAGTTATCGATGGTCAAAATTATCGATAACTAATATTCGATAGTCACTCTCGATAGTACCCATGACTTATCTATCAAATGTTTGCTTTAAATTGAATACATCACTTGCCTGAATCCAATATTCTGCATAAAATTTTGTGCTTAATTCTTGTCGATCCAAAACTGAATTTGTTGAGTTTTGCGTTAATCTAACAAGCTTCAAACACAGCCTAGGCATACACGAAAAGAGAGTATTAAAACAGAATAGACTAGAACGACGACTTATTGCATGCGATTGCTTAGCGCAATGATTAGACTACAACTAGTATCAGATGTCTTGGCCCGTCTACGAGACCAACGTTTATCCATATGAACATGAGCAAGTGAGGTATAAAGAATCGCCCACATCAGAGGCCAGCGATAATTTTTATTGCCTGTCATACAGTTTCGCTTTCGTGTCACACGGCGATTTGATTTTTGTTGTACCGCCCGATTGAAATTTTGTAATTCCAACGGCCCGTTGCTTATTTAGATTCGAAAATGATAACATTTGTTTATGTTCTTACGTAACAGTAGAGGTCGGGAAAGTTAAACGCTTAAAAAAATACACATATATATCGTGTTAAAATATGGTATGTGAATGGTACACTTTTAATATGGAATATGTTGAATATAACCATTGCTCGATTTAAACAAATTTCAATTTCTGTCGTCAAGGTAATTTACGTGTTCATGATATCTATGTGTCTGATCGTTTTACGCCCACCAACAGCTTAATTTTAGCATTCTTTATCACGTTTTCTTTGTCCGTTTTTATACGAGCAGACTTTAATCGAACGTATACAACGCTTTTACTTATAAATCTCAATTTAGGTTGCATCTTCTTCAATTAACAACACATTATGTTCGGCACAATCCTTCGCATAACCACATGTTTTCGGCCATCTTGTCTCGTTCTCATGTTACCGTTATTTGAGTGGAAGGTGTTTCAGTGTTTGTAGCGGTTATTTAGTGCAGAATGTTCGGAAGCAATGATGCAACGTAAAATTTTACGTGAAATTGGGGAAAGCTTTCATGGAAATGGTTCAAATTTTGAAGCAAGCTTACGGCTATAATTTTGTGGGCCGTACGTAATGTCACGAAATCCTTGACTCGATCCAAAGTGGTTGTCAATCAATTAACAATGACCAGAAAACACCAGAAAAACTTACCCTGAACTTCAATTAATAACGCCCACGTCAAACCGTTGTTTGACTCTTAGAGAGCTTGCAGAAGAGGTTAGCACCTCAATAGGGTCCTGCCATGACATTTTGATCGAAAAACTGAACACGCAACAAGTTACAGCAAAGTTTGTTCTTCCCAGAAAAAAATCGTGCGGATGTTGGTCGGTAACTCCTTGAATAAGCCATCGATGACAAATCATTCGTGTAAAGGATTATAATGATAAGCGGGATTTATAACTACGAGATTGAGACAAAAGTTCAATAATAACAGTGAATAGGCAAAGTATTTCCAAGCCCGAAAAAATACGTCAGTCTCGATCCTGTGTCAAAGTGATTCTTATTAGACTTTCAATAGAATTGTGTATTTTGAAATTTTGCCTTTAAACGGTCAACCTCAAGTACCATAAAAACGTTTTACAACGCTTACGTAAAAAATCAGACAAAGAGACCAGAGCTTAGATGAGACAGCTTTTGGTTTGTTTACCTTGTCAATACACCCGCTCACTCTACTTTGTCAATTTGTCAGTCCCTACTCGCTAGTCTTGCCAGGCTTGGTTCCATACAATTTTCTCTTTATTCCCGAAATTGCCGCTTTTAGACGTTAAAACAAATTCATCACATTGAAAAATATTTCTCCCATGACTGCCTCGCGAAGTAGAAATTCCGCGAAGGAAAGTGTATGAATAGGACAGGGGAGTACTTTGAAGATCAATGATGAGACCTCCTGTATTTTAAAATAAGAAATATGACGATATGTAGCAATAACGGTTTTGATAACTTGTTCTCGTTTTTACGCAAAGTTGGCTAGGAGGAACGCTAAGTTGTTTCTTATGGTGCTAAGTTCATGCAAAGAGTTCGCTGCTAGGCTGCATAATCCCCGATACTCAATCTACCAGTAGTACTCAACATTTTAATTACAAAAAACGCATTTATTATAAATGTCATTCATTGTTATAACGTCTTGGTAATTTCATATTTGCTAATTATTATGTATTTACTTAAGCTTATTTATAATATTTACATAAAACAAAGTTTAGTCAGTTTTATTATACAAGTCTAAAGAATTTACGTTGCAAATGTAAAAGCAGTAGCAGTCACAACCAGCACCAGCAATAGTGTAATTGATCTGTATTTAACGCATTTTTTGTGTTGAAATAAATAGATTTGCTTAGTCCGATCCTTTTCGATCATCATGGATGTCTTGCTTTGGTTGATCTTCATAAAACTCATCACGGACGGAGGCATGACCACGACGAAATTCTGCAAACCAGATGTAAACGGTCAGAAAATTGATTTGGGACGTTGTTGCGTTGGGCCTTTACTAAGATCGTCCAAAGCAAACTTTTACCTGGAATTTTAATTTTTTTGTAACATTGCTTTTTTTAACACTCACTGTAAACACATTACTTAGCCGGTTTCTGTGCTTCAACAATAACAAGTGTAAAATTTTCCGAAAATAATCAAGTCAAATCTCAATAGCGCCGTTGGTAAAAACTTAAGACGCTACGCGTCACGGCTGTGGCAAATCTCTGAGAATGGTGAATTATTGTTCTCACCAATTTTCGTTTCGTTATTTGCTCTGCGGATTATTCCAATGCATGATGCACTATGAAGCTATAGCTTTTAGTCGTCCATTTCATACATACATTCCCTTTTGAATCTAATTTTAAATGACAACAAAATGAGTAACGGATTCGGCTTTTTCCCCTGTAGACAAAGGCATACCGTCTATTACACAAATTGCTCCATAATGGAGTAAATCCGGCTATATAACGCCATAAACAAGGAAAGTCTATAAAAGGAATAGAAAGAGATAGAGAAAGAATTTTAAAAAGCTTGACCCGACGTTGAACACTGTGAAAACACAATTCAAGCATGTAATATTTATATCGGTGTGCGTGCATTAATTTATATTGTAAACGTAATTAATGTATGTAATGCGTATTAAAGACGCGCATAGAGGTAACCGTGGACGGAGGGGAGAACCGACACCGGAAATGATGTATTAGCAAGAACAATGTGGAAAAACGTTCAGACATCTACCGGAACGCACGCTAACCAGTCAACGTAGCGTGACCGTGTATAAATCCCCTTTCTTATACCTCCTAGACATTTATCGTCCAATTACTTGTTTAATTTAATTATAGTTGTTTTTTTTTGCTGAAAGTTTATTTATAAATATTTGTATTTGCTGTTGGGCACTTTCAGGTGTAATTTTAACAATTTTGAATGAAACTAGCAATTACAAAAAGCTTCCATCTATTACGTAATTAGATATCTGTGTATCTACGGTAAATACTGAAACCCCGTCTAATGTTACCTGCAAATGACTGGTCAGATATTGGTTTAATTATGGGTTAATAAAAATATGGATTTAATTACGGGTTAATAAAAATATATTTATTTGAACCGTAGGTTACGGTAGTTGATGATAATGACGAAGCTATTTTGCTGATCGTAACAAGTGACTATATAGATATAGATCCGTAAATATGTACGCTATAATCAAGTGAGTGGGGTGTTTGCGAGAGGCCAAAAAAGAGGAGAGGAAAAAATTGATTTTGCTATATTTAATCTAAAGCTATTGATAAAATTCGAATTTTCGAATTTCTAATATTTCAGAGTTCCAAATATCCAATTCTCTCCGTAAAGAATTTCCAAGTGGAATTGACGCGCATAACGCAAAAGCGGCCCAATTGTTATTTGTGCTTTAATAAGCAAGAACTGTCTAAAAAACTGTGTAAAAGATAAAGTCTATCCGTGTCAGAGTATGGTTGAAGATTTGCATATAGGAATGCATAATACAATATTAAGTACATGAAAATGATTACGTGCTTGCATAATTATTGGAGAAGAAGATGTTTGCGTTTTTTTTTGTCACTTGGGTCATTATTGTGCTGTATGTATTGTGGGGTTTTAAAGAAAATTATACGAATAGGTTATGTTCATCATTACATTCTATTAAAAAAAGAGCGTGAAGACAATAACATTTTATTTCATTATTTATTCTTTTTCTTCTGATTCTTCATCAGGGGTTGGATTCTTCTCTTCCTGTTGATTAATTGTACGTTTCTCTTATTGTAGTTCCCACGCAATAAAGTTCACGCAGATTTTCATTTGCGTTCATGTCGTCCTGTAATGAATTATTTTTTCATAGATACATAGGAAAGTTGCTCCTGCATGCTTTCCTACTTCGGTTATGTAACTTTTCTCCCATTAGGGTAAAGCTTTTTTTGATATTTAATTTTTAGAAAAAACATCTTCATTATTTGATTCTTAAAACAAATATGGTGTAGATTAATGCTTCCATATTGAAGCCATTGTATTTTAAGTCGGTCGACTTGGCCGTCTTTTATCGTTTTTTCTGTTAGTACAATGCTATTTTCTAATGGTATTGTGATAATAAAAAAACCATATTATTAGGTTCTATTACAATTAACGACCTTTTTTCCAGTTTTAATTACTCGAATCCAAACAAAAATGTGTCTGTGAAATTTAAAAGTACTTTTTTACGTCGACGCTTATAATAAGATCGTTTTTTAAATGAATAATGTGATCTACTGCCAACTTGCTAGTTTCTAATGAATCACCACATAAGAATCTGGCGATACCCTTTACTTTAGGTTCGGTAACGTTAAAAATTCTTATTTATGATGGGTTTCGACAATATACCTTTACCAGCCAAATTACTTTGTATATTGACTAATGATGGCATAATTGTCGAAACTAGTTCCAATGTAAATGAAGTTTTTGTAACGGGTAAAGAGGATTCTTGTATTTTATTCTAATAACTTCTAATTTTTTAAAACCCTAATCCTTTTCGATTATACTCATAAATCTTCCATATACTGTGTATTCCTTAACTTTGAAATTTATTTATTATCTCAACGCTCCCGATTAGCGGCATAAACTCTTTTCCTAACTGCAATACAGAATTCGAAATAGCTCTACTCGATTATACCTTTCGAACATTCATAACATTGCTATTGAGATTCATAATAATTGGCTTTTTTTTTCGTAATGATTCGCATGAAAAATAGTAACCTCTATGCATGTTCCCCACCATGCGATTACAGGTGGAGAGGGAAGCGGAACGCTAGGTTAATTTTCTCTATAGAACTGAATTCGCAATGGAGCCCTCGAAAACACAATTAGTCCATACACCAAGCAAGTTGTGTTAATTAAATTCGAATAAACGATAGACTGGCTTTATCATTGGTGGCGCGACCTTTGTCAACAACCATAGAATTTTCCATTACAAATTAATATGCAAAACATGCGACATTACTTCAAAATATGTCAATAATGTAAAAACGCATATTTTATGCAATAATGCGATATATATATTCCGGCCTTTAGTTATTACCTTCATGCCAAATTTTTGTATGGCATATCTACCTATTATTATTGCTTAAAAATTAGTTTCTTTGGTAATTATCGTAGATTAGGCTTTGCGCAATTATTTTTGCTGTAAATCAATTTATGCAAATGAAGAAAATATCACGAGTACGGATCATTAACACATTCTCCAGGTATTTATGTCTGGTATATATTATCATTTTTAAATATCACAAATCACCACGCAAACACATAATTTACATACTTCGCAATTAGCATATAATAATTATTATTTAGCTGGTGTCCACGTATGTACACTCCAACTAAAAAAAGTCAAAGAAACCGCGCTGTATTATGGAGCGAAGCACAGTTACTCAGTTAAAATTGAATTCATTGAGAAAACACACTGGAAAGCATGGTAAATCATGGTATTCACGCATATCTTACGCACTTTTAAATTTAAAATTCTGTTTAAAGTATGTAACATTGGTAATGCTATTTAAGAAAATAATTAAGGAGTAATTTAATGGCAGAAATGTATGAACATGACCTACTTTTAAAAGTTAATGTATACTCTACTGTTATCATAACTTGAAGTTACGTGTATACTTTATTTATATAACGGTGTGTAATTAAGCGGAACAAATATATATTAAGCATGTAGATACATACTTGCGAATGTACAATTACCTATGTATATGTTAGTCATATTAATAAATACCATAGACATACAACAAATATATCCAATTTCGTTTAGTGACTACTGTGCAAGGAATGAATTAGTAGTGATAGATTACAAAATTTTTCAGGGTAACACTCTAGGGCGTTTATCTTCCAATGGCCCATCGAATGCTGTAAAACATCGCCTTTCGTTTTGGCGGAGAGTCACGTTTAGGGAATGAAATCTACCCACCCCATTTCAAAGATTTTCAGATAAAAGGACTATATATTACCAACTACGCCTTCTATGGGTCTGTCGAACTAGTGCGAATGAGTTTTCTGGACCTCTTTACGGAATGGGGATTGAGGGGAAAGGAGCAAAATATACGCACAGATAATTTCCTATGTACATACTTGCTTCCTTCTCGCCCCTAACTACCCTGAAAAAATTAATGGTAACTTTTATAGCGTACAAGACTGGATCAATAAATACCCATGATTGAAGATAGATTGCGTTACTGGGGAACCCCTTCATTACTATCGTGCACTGCCATCTTTCAAATGACGCCGTACAAAATTTCGGATAGATTCACAGTTAGTTTTCACGTGACAGTCATTTACCTGAGACGTGTTTAGTATTTTTATATAAAACTCAAAAGCGACAATATCTTTCAGTAACTCGCTTTTTGTTTGAAAATGTTTGAAACTTCTGCTGGACGTTTTGGCCTATCCTACGGATAGAGCGTTTTCCGACACGATAACAACATGACGTCGTCGACAATCATGGCGGTGGACACCCTTTCTCATTTATCGACATGTCGGCGTCGTGTCGTTGCGTTTGCTAATTACTGTTAGTGGACATCAGTCCTCCCGTCAGTGTCGTCTCTAAGCTTGCCCTTTATTTCACCTTATGAGCTCAAGTAAATCCTTTTGTTATAGGCTTGAAAGTGGCTGCGTTTAAGTGCGATGTTATTGTATTAACAGAATAAATGCTTTTGGGATAATATCAATTAACATAATAAAATCAAATAGTCGGCACTGAATTCGGTGGACGACTGATTGGTAAATTTGTTTGGTGTCGTGTTTGTATCAGTGCTGTGCCGTGATCGTGTCGGTGCTGTCGATCCTTCATTACATATATACAAATAAGAAATTGCTTGATAGTACCGTAGCCGCAATTAAATTCAACAAACAAAGACAAAATAACAAATAAAAATGTACTAATATTTAATACCCTCTTTTTTGAATACATTCAGTAACCCGATTAGGTAGTGAATTAATTAAGGTAGATAGTGTTTCTTGCGGTATTTTCTGCTAAGCTGTAGTCATTTGGCATCATAACTCGTCTCGGTTGGTAGCGGGAACCGGATTTTGCAAAAGCCGACATTCAATGATATCCTATATGTGCTTTATTGGCGAAAGATCTGTCAATTTTGCAAGCCACGGAAGCAGATTTATATTGTTTTCGGTCAAGAAATGCAGTTAGTCGAGCTGCATATTCGCAATGGTCTGCAAATAGGGTAATGCTACGGGCTTCAGAGTAACTGAAAATCTTCTCGAAGAGTGGTCCTTCTGGGTGCCCCTGAACCTGTTCTACGTGCTTTACTTTGATTTACAATACACAGGATAGAACACGCGTAATTTTCCTGACAATAACACCGCTTTCATGTAGTCCAATAATCCGGCCTCGTTCGAAGCGAGTTAATTGTGTATAAGGTGAACGTTCTTGTCTGCGAGGCACCACTCACGACTGGTTCAAACATACAGCACGCATTTTACTCATTTTTGAGCATTTGGGTTACAGCTATCGGATTGTAGCAGGTGTTCTAAAAACATGCGCGGAACATCTCTTAATTGCAGTCAGTACAATTCTAAAACATTTGGCTTTGTCCTGAAAAATAAGCATATCATACGAGAACAGTACAGTAATTCACTAGAACACAAAATTATATAATCCGACAAATAATAATATCATCTGTATTAGGGCACAAATATCGCGAATTTGCGAGTTACACAAAGCTCAGAGCTAGCCCGAAAAAAGTAAGTCCTGTAGTCCTTTCGAGAATGCTAAATTAACAGAGACAATATCAATATTTGGAACTATTCGAATTTCCATCAAGATCTCTGTTAGTAGCTTTCACAAATGTTTAGAATAAATTTTTACATTAATTTATCAAAATCCATATTCCATTTTGGCAACAATAGGCTAATGCCCGCTAGAAATAATATTCAATAACAATTACGAGCATAACTTAAAGAATTTGTCATATCTGTACAATCGACAATCATTAATTTGTGATTATTTACGTTAATTATTAGAGTTTTGTGCGTATTAGATTATCAAGATTAATTTTGGCAAATGATTTATAATATTGCATTGAAAAGTGTACCGTATTAATATTTATGAGTTCGGTAGTACCGTTGTAGAGGAAAACATTGCATTCCTATTTTGAATATAAGGCTAATAACACTAATATCATAAATTACAATACCGATTTTTATTAATTAGATGTAAGTCAGACGTATAGCGAATAACTGGTTTGATTCTAATTCAAAATATATTACAGCAATGTTGTGTCTAAACATCAACTAAACCAGATTTTATCCATTCATAACGGGAAATATTGCAGTTTCTATCCTAAACGTGAAAATAGGTATACTTTTTCTCATATAAATATGCATAAGCAAAAAATCTATATTCAGAAATTAATAGTCATTCATAGTGCCTCACTTCACCTTTTACTAAAATTCAGTATGTAAATATTAAATTTGCAGAATTTAAAGAATTGGATCTCATTATTTAAATTACGACATTTTGATGATTTCCAACTCAGATTCATGTTAGAAAAAATTCCAATTAAATTCACAGATCGGAAATAATTTTGGATATAATCGGAACGTTTAAAATTCCTCCGCCAGAGGTCATAAAAGCCATGAAAGTAAGAATTCGAAAAAATCCTCTCATGAAGCAAAAGATTATGGCTCGTAACATGGGAATCACGCAAAAATCCAGGAATCACATCATCAAGAAAATCTTAGCCCAGACTTGCACTTCTGTGAAAAGGGGATTAAAACTTCAGCAAAAGTGTATCAGGATTCAGTTCGGGTGTCTGCCGTAAATCCTCTGATTTTCAAAATTCTGCATTTGCGCACAAGGCTAAGACAACGCAGACCTGGTGCCGCACGATTTTGGATTTTTTCATTGTTTCATTGCTACCGAAAACCGGGCTTATGCTGGCCTGGACTTGAACCCTTTCGACTACAAATTATAGACAGTTTTGGAGGACAACGTCTACCGTAAAAGATACTCCAACATTCATTTCCTAAAGCGGGCCCTAATTCAAGCAACGCAGAACTTTCCCATGCACGAAGTGTATGCTGTGGCCGTTAGGATTTGTGGCTTGTATAATAGTCAAGGGCAGTAAACATTTATCTTTTACTTCATATATATCTGTCCATATCTTAATAAAAGTCTGTTACAAATACCTCTTAGTTTTCATTTTATAGCAGAAAGGATTTTAGCAGTATTTATGTCCCTACTAGATAACGATACCGACTTATAAGGAAGGAGAGCAGCTCCAATGCAAAAATTACAGAGAGATACTTTTAGCACAATTAACTTACAAATTATCCACAGAAATACTAACAAAAATGACCGAGAGAATTAGAAGAAGAGCAGACAGCCTTCAGGCCAGGAGGCAAACGAATGACAACAAATATATAAATAAATACTTCAGTGGAACGAAAAATAGAAGAAGGATATTCATTGATCTGAAGGCAACATTTGACACGGCAGGTAGAGAAATATCAACAGGCTTAGAGGAAATCGAAGAGCTTAAATAAATTCCATCAGGAGTACATATGAGAGAGTAAGAGTTAAAATACAAATTGTAGGACAAAACTTTGAGCAACTTAAAATGAAAGAACGAATAAAACAAGGGCACATTTTAAGCGCATTATTATTTGTACTGGTTATGGATACAATATTGAAGCAAATCAAAGCACAAAGCGAAGATCTCTACACAATAATCGGATATAGAAACCAAGAACCAATAAGAGTGACTAACCTGTTATATGCAGATGATGTGGTACTGATAATGAATCGCAAAAACTCATGAACACTCAGACAAAAGAAATAGAAAACTTGAAGATGGAAGTTAACACAAGTAAAGCTAGTAAGTAATGATCATGAATGAAAACAAAGAGATTAAGCGCAGAGACAAGATATTGGAAAGATTAACGACATATAATGTTGAAGATTTTAGAAACAAGGCCAATAATAAAATTAATGAAACAAAAATTCTTAATAAGAAAAATAAAAAGGAAACAATTAAATTGGTACGAACGTATTGCAAGGATGGAGATACAGGGGAAAATAATGAAGGCTGGATATTCAAACAAGAAACAAAGAGTAAGATCAAAAACAAAATGGATAGACCAGTTAAAGGAAATGGGGAAAAAGCGATTTTGGAAGAAATGAAAGTGATTGCAGAAAAAACAGATGTGAGTGGAAAAATAGGTACAAGAGGAACTGGAATCCGCATTCGACACTTGAGAAGGTACAAGGAATCGAGAAGAAGAAGACGCTATTTTTTGAGGTATAACTATGAATACAACGAATTGTTTCTAAGCACTGACTAATTACGTCTTGTTTACAGTTATTTGTGAAATTTTTCAATACACACGCTAATAAATGAATTGACTATCTGTTTAAAGCCTCATGTAATAGTTGTTTGTGAAGCTTTTTTATTATTATTCGCCTAACCGTGGTAGAATAATTGCGTTATACAGGTCTAATATATGCTTTTTCACGGTGGTATGGACGCATACGTACACTTCTCATGATGGCTTGTCAAGGAAGCGCGACGTCCGTTGGCATCGTAGTATTGTGGCGAATTATTTAATGCTTGGTCGACAACCAGATGTATATGTGAGCACGAGCAGACATCATTTTCAAGCTGGAAACCTAGTGGACGTGTGAGAGCGTACGTGGGGCTAATAAAGTTAAGACATCCGGCAACTCATCATGTCCACAAGGATCGTAAACTTCAACGTTCGGCTAGTTTCACTACAAAAGGGTAAAGCTCTAGGACGCAAGTGGAGATATCTATTGTAATTGACAAGAAGCGTTTTTGCGAACGCTATGGTAGTAACTTATGTTAGAGAACAGCGAGTATATTTCAACTAGGAACTGTAAATTTATGAAGTTTGCCTGTAGGAGACGTTAACATTCTGGAATAATATAATATTTTGAGGATTTTGTGTCCTTACAGATTTATTATACAGAGTCAACACTAAAGAAATCTTATATCGTAAAATTATTGATTTAGTAGTTTAGGTATGAAGTTGATACTAAATGTAAGCGCTCCCACTTGATAGAAACTATTAGGTTACTTCATTTGGCACGTTAAAAATCGCTATTGGAAAATCTCTGGATTCTGCAAAATTCTAATAGAGTCGGATAATGACTATAGTAATCGATGTGTATTTTGCAGTCAAATCCCTTGGATTTTTCCTGTAATCAAATCTGAATTGGGAATCACACATCAAATACGTACCCAATAAATTTGTAAAAATCATATTTCTACCAAAAAATAATTGTCATCTTCGGTAACGGAAAGTATTTTAAAAACAGTTTACTATATGTTTTGGGATTTTGGCATGGGCACATAATTAGGTATCTAAGTTTAGGATTCTTTGATTTACGAAGTAATCCGTTTTATTGTTCTGCTATTAGCCTTTGCATCAGTATATGAATGCCACCAACAATTTATGAAGCATGTAAAAGAGTAAGTACTTAACAATGAAATTACTTGGAATCGCTGGCAATATTATTCGTTACAAGCTGCCTTGATTTGATTTTTAATGAAGGATCTCAAATGAAAATTCCGCTCGTAAGTAAATGACTTATGATAGTCCTTTTCTATTCATTGCAATAGTATCGCTCTATTTTCAGGTTTCTATAATATCAACATAGAACCGTGGAGTAAAGCTATGCCGGGAACTCTTGCAGGTTGTGACGAATAAACATATGGTCTTAAACACCAAATCATAAAATGCAGAAATGGCGTTATCAACATTAATGAATGCCTCAACAAACGTTTAGAATCCTATCATACAATGATCGAAAATCGGCATTCTTAAAGGTATGTACACAATATTGAAGCAAATCAAAGCACAAAGCGAAGACCTCGACACAATAATCGAATATAGAAACCTAGAACCAATAAGAGTGACTAACCTGTTATACGTAGATGACGTGGTATTGATAATGAACACTTAGATAAAAGAAATAGAAAACTTGAAGATGGAAGTTAACGGAAGTAAAGCTAGTAAATAATGATGATAAATGAAAACAAAGAGATTAAGTGCAGAGACAAGATATTGAAAAGATTTTGAGAGAAATGGCGTCAACATTAATGAATGCCTCAACAAAAACGTTCAGTCTATGTTCAGTCTATCATACAATGATCGGAGATCGGCATTCTTAAAGGTATGTCCTAAATTACTTTCAGACACGAAGTTATCCATTCATTGTGTCGAGAGGAATAGATACAGCAGTACAAAACACCTCTTCATGGACTGGTGGATCATTATTATGAGTAACTGTAGTGAAACATAGCAAATTAGATAAAACTAAATCAACTATCCTATGATTACAATTTCAAGTTTCATTGTATTGTTGCAAGTTTAAAGCTGAGAGGAAGTGATTCAGTGTAGATGTTTTGCAATCAGTATAATGACACGTGTTGAAATTTGCACAGTTAAAGTTTACACATATTATCAGTTGTTTATCAATGAGCTCCAAACATAAACCGTAAAAAAGTATCTCATAATCATCGCAAGTAACGTAGGTGATATATAAATATTAAGAACAAAGTATTAAGGTAACAATTATAAGTAAGTAAATTAATAGAGAGGGCTAACAAGAGAACACCCCGAGGTAATACTTCACGAATGTTTTTCATACACGAAAGCCGTGTACATCTAGCGGTTACACCATACCAGTTGTTTTCTTGGAAATGGTCAGAATATGTGTAGGTTTATCTACAAGTATGAATTTTTGCTATTTGGCACAGTGACAGTGGCCACTCCAAGGCTCCAATAGCCGAGTTGTCTGCATCCCACTCGTTACTCGGTGCAAAAACACGTCCATCAACCATTACCTAAATCATTCGGATATTAATTTGCCTGCCGTGGAAGCCCCAATCTTAACTTTTGATGTCCAACAAATATAAAATATTATGGTTTGAAGATGTGAAAAATATTAGTACCAATCTGGAATAACTTTTCGCGAACTTGTGTGTGGATTCTTTAAAATTTACTAAATTAGCTTTAGCGTTGGCTTCTAATATCCAGTGACGAATATCTATGTGTTGAACAATTACATTTCGATCCAAAGGTTGTGCAAATTTGCACAACACGTATTCAGTAATTCCCAATAGCTTTTCTGTGTGTATTCCTCCTCTTCGTAAATATTTTTCCCACTTATAGTATCATTGTGGAACAGTTGTTAGCTTTGTATTGCACAGAAGTTAACGATCGTCTCATTTGTCTGTCCGATCTTCAAAATTCAACGGCCTTCCTCTCATAATTGGGTCCTATATCACCATCATCAAGTCGTCATACTTCTTCATATTCTTGCTCAACATTGTCTAAATGAGAGTATTAAGATAGTTTACTTGTGTGGGCAAAACATATCTTCAAATTCTAATAAATTGTCGGTTTCAAACACAAAGGAAGTTTCCTGAATATTCCAATCAATTATGTCTTTTATTGCATCATTGTTTATCGTTATTGTTATATGTAACTAGTAGCAAACGGATAATATTACTTCGATAACGTGTACCATGTTGCCGTTTTCCGCTACAAAATATTACGAATTAACAACACTTCATTCACACATCCTGCTTATATAGTGGCTCTATCAAAAATAATAATTTGCAAAACATTTTAATTTTGGAAGATTACGTGCAATAATATATTACTTTTTATAATAAATAACTGTTTGCGAAAAAATATTTACCTTCGCTTGAAATATTTTGGTGCATATACAATATACAATATACAAGGTTATTTAAACTGTTTAGATTTATTGTATGCGAAAAGTTACCTTTCATTTTTTTCGGGGTAGGTGAGGAAGAGCAAGTATGTATAGGCACGTAAGTGGTATTTCCTAGAGATTACTTGCGTATATTTTGCCTTTTTCTGTCCAACCCCTCCTCTGTAGGAGTAATAGTAGTAGGGGCGGCAAGAAAATCTCATCCGCGCTAATTTGGTAGACCTACAGAAGGCACATTTAAATAAATATAACTTCATTTTTTTTATTCTCAATAACGGTTTAAATTGCAAAAATCTAAAGTTCGTTGAAACTTCTTTAACTAGCTTTTACCCCCTTAACGTGAGATTCCGCCGAAACGGAAAGCGGCATTTTACAATACTTAATGGATTACAAATTTGCCAGTTTGCAAGATTCAATCCGATCGGTGAGTAATCTCCTCGGGATGTTCTCTTGTAAACCAGTTGCATGGTCAACATTATATTAGACAGTTGCAATAGTATCAAAAGTAACAGCTAATATTTCGCTGTCAGTACTACGATCAACAGTGAAAGAATCTCTCTTTTCTATAGACAATAAAAGAATCAGAAAAAAATTCAGATATATAGAGTCAGATATATTCGAGGATCAAAATCACTGGTAGAAAAAATGTCAAGCTTCGTAGAAAGAGCACGAACATTTTGGTAGCCATTCTTCAGCAGTGATGTATATCTGCCGGATGACCTCAGTTTTCTCGCCGAATACCAGAAAAACCGTCTTTAATAAATTTTATTGCCAGACCTGATTCACCAGCAGTAACTCTGGATTGTGTTATTTCTTGACGGACTCAAGATATTCGTTCTGAAGCGGAGTTCTGCTTTTAGCAATAGATGAAGATTTTTAGCTGTGAACTGTATGTATCTTTTTTGAATTTCGCAGCATTTCATGTACTGTAGCATGTGAAGATTGGATTTGTCGAATCGTGTTTTCTCGAATTCCGGGACGGTAAACAAGATTAAATTATTTTTCCGTACCTATTACAAATTTCCCGAATAATCCATACTGTATCAAATCACTTCTGTTATTGTTCAATCTTAAGTGCACTTGAAATGGCCAATATCTGATTCTGTGCTTCCTGTATTTCGGTTTTAGATAATTACCTGAAGTAATAAGGTGTGTATTTTCCTTAATTGATTTGCACAATCTGAGCAGTAATAAAACCTTTTTCTGCTGTATGATTTTGTGGTACGTCTCTTTCTCACCTTTGCTATCACCACATGTTAGAATATGTATACATATAATACTAGGATAGGAAAAAATGTCTATAAATCAATCTTGTAAAACATTTGCTCATTCAGATTTAGATACAAATAAGGAATAAAATAATGATAGTAATAAGAAAACCTTTTACGTAAGTATCGATACGTCGAGATTACAAGCAGAAAGGGCAAACGACTGTGTGTGGACTGATTTTACGACGCAATTTTAATTGTCTGTACGTATTGCTTTACAAGGAAAAACGTATGTATCTGATAAAGTAACCCGTAACGCGAAATGGATTGGCCAATAGTAGAACACCTTGGCTTAAGTCAATAATAATTAACGTTCATAAACTCAAAAATTTGACTTGTCGATTTTATCAAAATTAATTTGTTTCACCAAATTAGTAGCTAGCATGCTTTAAATATTTCCTGCGTTATTATTATTAGGAGATTTATATACTGCACTAATTAGAATGATTGCACAGATATTTATCTCAGCTATGTTCGACGCGTATTGAAAGGTTTCATAGGTTTTAATGCTTAAACCGTACACCATTTGTCATTATGTTAATATTTTTAGTACAAACAACTATACCTTTGATTTGTTCATGTTAAATAGTTTCTATTCATGTATTCATTTCAGATAACCTCATCCAAGTGAGAGTTTCCTTAGTACACTCTTTGAACTGTGAGTCCCATAAATGCATTTGTTTCAGTACAAAAATAGTTATACGAAATATGATACCTCCACTGTCCGAAGATACTAAGCAAAATATATGTGCACGTAAGTACGAGGGCCAAGCCAATATTAATGATTGTTCTGTGCAGTATTAGAAACGAATAGAGCGTCCTCGTACAGCCGTCATTGAACAGAATAGTGCCGCTGTTCAGAAAATAATTAAAGGAGACAACAGAGTCACGTACGCTGTAACAGAGCATCAACTCAACATTGGATACTCAGTTGTTAATACAATTATACACGACCACCTCCATTAAAAAAAAAATAGTCAGTTGTTTTGTGTCGTATCAGCTTTTGGACTTTCAAAAAGCAGAGCGCGTGAGAGCTTGCTATGAAGCTTTAACTCTTTTGAACTCTTTTGAAGAATGTTGCACACTATTTTTTTGTAAAATTGTGACAGGTGATCTTTAGAAGTGCGAGTTTGATACGTGCAATGAAGCTGGATGAATAAAAATACCGCAGCTGAACGATTTTTGAGGAGGGATGTGGCATCACGACAACGCATCGTTCCATACCGCAGCTCTCACAATCCAATATTGGGCTGAAGAGAATACAAAAATAATAGAACATCCACCGTACTCATCTTATTTGGAAATGTGTGACTTTTGGCTGTTTTATGGGCTCAAAAATCGTTTGCGAACTACAAGATTTTCGTCTGGGAAAGGAATTGATACGGCCATTTATCAGGATTCTGTAAGTATTGCAAAAGAAGATTGATTGGTGGCCTTTAAGAAGTGGACGAAGAGAATTGTTAAATGTATATTGCTAAAGTGAGATATTTAAAATAGAATTCTAAAATATATTTCATTCTACATATGTTTTATATATTCTGACACTTGAAATACCATTTCGTATCACAATGTTACATAATTTTACGAAAATTCTGTATCGAATATGTATTATTGAATGGCTGACTAAGGAATGTGGATGTTGGTTGAATACTCGACTTCCTTGCATGCATAGGAAGGATATATACATCATGACAAGGAAAAATGCGTTTCATCTTTATTTCATGAACATATGGTGGTCATGCATGTATATGTGGTACACATGGGATTGAACGGCATTGACTGCAAGATGGTTCAGTCGCCACCCGCTGATTGTTAATGGAGCATATACGAGTATGGGGTCCTGTTCGCGTATAACGTCGCTTCCATGTAATGAAATATACACTTCTTATGCGGTTTATAAGATTACGGGAAGCAAGACAATACCCATTTGATTTTGTAAAAGCGGTTTATATTCTATTTGTTGACTTGACACCTAATATCATTTACAAAATACATACTTGTATGTAAATGTAGATAACGTAGCAACCGTACAGTTTTTCTAATGCGTGTTTGATGCATTACGCACCTATTTATACAGAATGTTTCTATATAATTGCGAAAAATGTCAAGTAGTGACTTTAAAAGAGAGTTTAAGCAAAGAAGTTCAAACGCACCATAAATATCGCTCTTGGTACCTTTGTTTCTTATAATTTGTATTATAAGTTGGACTGTTCTTTGGTCTGTGATGTATCCATGTTTCACCAATAGTTATGAAAAGTTATGAAAAGTGATTTGAATTACGCTTTAACATCGCCAATTATTCCTTGGAAGTTAACATGTGTGCGTGTTTATGGTCATTTGTGAGCACCCATCTTGCGGGTGTTGTTGTTATGCACTCAGTCAATTGAGATGCACAGCCTCACCAACCTGATGCACTTTCAATCATTTTTGATGTGGTGACCTCATTTGGACGACGTGAGCGTTCTTCATCAAAAACGGTTGCACGGCTGCATTTAAATTCAGCTATCTAGTGCTTATGGTCGATAGTGAAGGTACAGGGTTCCCATAAACATTCACTGAGTTCCACTTTTATCTCAACATTCGTCTATTTTTCCACCACAAAAGTTGTTGTAAATTTAAATGGCTGCCATTTACAAACTAATTGATGTATCTGTTCGAAAAATTTGACAGGGTTCTTGTCAACTTGTTACTTTTATGAAAAATAGAGTTATTTCAATTCTAGTTGCCATCTCTTGCCGAAGAATTATCGAACTTCCCTCGTAGATGAGTCGTTTTCTAGATATAGCATGGTCGAGGCATTTCCTAGAAGTCAGCCGTTTACAGGAAAATGTGCTTTTTAACAGATATGCGAGTCAATGAAAGCCGAATATTGTAGTCCACAAATGACGCACGAGTTACATTGGTGTGAGAATTGTGACTGATTTCCGTTTAGATTTGTGTGTCACACTGGATATAAAGTTGCATGACATAGTTCAACAGTTTAGTTGCTTTAGAAAGTTGCCATGCATATTTTTATGTTAGTTTTCTTCACCTTTGGGAGTAACCACCATCTGCAAAAACCAAAGCTGGAATACTAGAATTTTTGCTATAACTGTCTCGTCAAATGCTTGAGGTGTGTGCTAGTATGTTTCTGAACGTTTGGTACCCAAAGCTCTGGGTTCTTAAAGCAGTTTATTTGATAATAACGCAGAATGCAGCGTGGTCAATCAACAGGCCTTGTACTGAGAAAATGCTTTAGGACAAAAACAGGCGAAAACACGTACAGTGCCTGACATTTGATTACTCTTATTCCACAATTGACGCCATTTCGTTGAAACACTAACGTTTTAGTTAGAATGACTATAAAAATAGTTAAATTAGATCCCTTGTACGAATCTAGACACCAGTTTACCTTAGTAATTTCAAAAACCAATTTTTGAGGATTTTTTTCATTCTGATGGTAATTTTCAAAGCGACAATTGATTACTCTCGCTCAAAAAAAAAACAACAAGAAATAGAAATAAAGCAACTATCTTTTGTTTTAATAATGCGTAAGACCTCCTCGTTTCTCAATAACTGCTAACGTGCGATGAGGCAATTAAGTAAATAAATTATTTAACGAATTCATCTATCACCTCCAGTCGTGAAAGGTGAAGCGCAGTTAATTGTTCCCGAACAACCTAGTAAAATTCGAACGCACGCCGCCTAACTCTGCCCAGTCAGGCGCAGACGCTAATACCGGTGGACCACTGATTGTGAGTCATCGAAAGAGTTACTCGAAGCATACGAGACGAAGAGTAGGAACTAAGCCTGCAGAAATGAGTTGCGCTTCACAAAATTAACAGAGACTAGACGGACTTGCATTTATTCGTCTCATGAGGATGGATTCGTGTTGCCTACTGGTTTCCCCGAGAGTCGACAAAACACGTGTCTGTCCAGTCTGCTGATTTCGTGAAACGCACGGAAGGTGTACTCGTTTCTGCAGGCTTATTAGGCACTGACTGGAGAAATTTAATATTAAAGCGGTGCCTCTCCGAGATTATATAGTGCAATATTCGAGACACATGTGACATAGCTGAAAGTCCTTAATGGAATTTATGCTGCGCCAAATGAATATGATAATTAATAAAGATTATATAAGGTATGAATTAGTAGTTCTTCTAAATTAAGCTTTATCCCTTCAGAATAAAATTGTACTAAAAAATTGTACTTTTTCCCATGTTCTGTATTGTTGTTACTATTCTCTAATTATTCTTTTAGAAACAAATTCTTCGTATCATTGCTTTTTTATGCTTATCATATTGTGATTACTTGGCTACGACGAAAATATTTACAAACTTCATTCATACAACTTTTCTTAATATATTTCTCCAAAAATGCAATCTTGCCGATAAAAATCCCGCCCAAGTACAAACCAATGAACCGATATTCCAACAAAATACTTGTGGCGCCTGTTATAACGAAGAAATATTTGACTTTTATGTGTATGCAAAAGAGGATGTTATCCATACCAATAAATAATGGAATATATGCTAAATAGTTTTAAAATGTAAATTAAGTACGTTTAACTCCTCACAAATAAACACGAAACGGAAAACACGCGTGAAAATTAACGAATATCGTAAGAAACGTATATTTTACTTAGTTGAAATGAATTATATTATTAACCGTTAAGTTATGTCAATGTTTTCGGTACTTACGAATCTCACGTGGTGTTAAAAATGATTTATTATGAAACCATATGAGCCGTAAATCTTATGTCATGTTGAAAAAGAGAAACATGTCTGTGTTGGTACAAGGGTGCTTGACAGAAATTTCGTATGTGCGCATGTAGTGATGATGTATTTTATGTTTGGTAGATATTTCTTAATTTTTTATGGAGTGTAGAGTAGCAAGGAGTCATCGAGATGGTAGACTATACATACACATGGACTAATCCATGCACAAGAACTACATTGGGAGGATCGCAGTATAGATCTTAGTCTTGTAATTTTTAAATGCGAATTTCAAATTTATGCTGTAATAGAATGAAAAAGCATGTATATTGCCTTCGTTAGAGTTTAAAGTAGTTCTTATTTTAAATGTTATGATGATCAAAAGTCACGTAAAAATATGGAAGGTAGACACTGAAAAATTGGATTGTAAGGGAAAAATATGTCTCCAGGCGCATTTTTTGGCCCCTTTTCAGCTTATACGTAGCCTACTTTGTTGGTCCACGGTAAGTTCATCCACAATATAGATTGAAGTGGGTTTATCAAACAGAATATCTTCTTCTAAGTTATACATCTGTTGAAAAAAGACATGGGAGTTACTGATACTCCCTCGGTCTTCCAAATTATTAAATCTGGATAGAACAAATGGAATAAATTTAACCAATCATATCCTGCTTGTTTACCTTCATAATTGAACTTGTGATTTATATTAACTCATAGGCAAAAGATCTTGAGTCATCTTGTGAATGAGCAAACCCTTTGCTTTATACTATTTTTGATATGGGTTATTAACTTCAACTCGTTAGCTATTTCTAAAGATTCAGTTGATACCATTAGCTTTTTCAGTCATTACTGCGGCATGTTACAGTCCTGATGGTATGTCAACGTTTTTACAGCTAAGGTTATAACCATTCTATCTCCTGTATTTTTCAGAGTACCTTCTGACCATCACCAATATAGCTCTTGGTACTGGCGAAATTATTCATCGAAAAAGCATTGCGAGGGGAGAAATGTTTCTGCCTACCGGGTGTCATTAGCGTTGTTCCGAGAGCGTCCCTACCCTACAGCGCTATTTGCCTTTTGGGTTATGTCACCAATCTCCAAAAACAACAAAAACATTTCAACAACGTTGATGCCGGGTAAACCAACGGACATGTTTCTGGTACGTTGGCTAGCGCTTTCTTTCCTCGCATTGCTTCTCTCGTGAGTGATTCCATCAATATTATGAGCTGCGTATACCGGTTGCTTGTGTTCGTCGTTCATCGAATACAGGCTTGAGTGAATGACTTGCTTCATCTTTATTTAATGCATAGACACATTGAAGTCATTATAAGCCAAATAAATTTCTTGTGCAAAAAACCATTAAACGTTATCAATCATACAAAGACCAAAGGCTACTAAACGAATTGAGATATGCAGGGCGTCTTCAATTTGAAATAGAATTGTTCTAGTTACACCTCATAATAACGCGATAATTAATCCATGCTTTAGGTGATGTTGAATCATGATCGTATGTGGTTTAAAACAAGAGCATACAATTGGTTGAACTCTTTGAATTGGATCAACTTTAAAATGAATGTTCACTGAGTTCATTCAATGAGTGTTGGCAGAAGGCAAAAAAAATGCATGTCTTAAAAATGAACACGTGTGCATAAGGAAATAAGTATTTTTGAAAACGGGAAGTAAGATAAATACAAACGATTATGCAAATCTGAATATCTGTCGTCTTAAATAAGGAAGGATGTATTCATACAACTTTATTAGCGTCTTTGGCGAAGCGAATTTTGTGGTTGATATGTTTTGCAGTACAACCAACATAAATATTGGTTTAATTAAAAAAAAAGGAATTAAACCAAAACTAGTGTGTTCTGCTAAGTTTCGAGGTAAGTTAGACATACTCACTAATGTGTTGAATGATCATATTTTTAGTTGAATGAACACGTAAATACGCGACACTTCGTGGTTTGTTGAATGAACCAATTCCTTTCGTTCAATGTACTCTCAAGAAAAAATATTATTTACACGGAATAATAGACGAAATTCACCCAAAACCTTCTTGGCAATTCGAAAAATAAACCGGACATAAAGCGAAGGTCGGGAATTTATGAAATCGCATATAGTGACTATAACAAAACCTATATTGCTCAAACAAAAAGAGCGACAGACACCCGATTCAATGAGCACATTCGGTCTTACACATATAGTGAAGTAGATTCATCAAATGTAGCACAACAAACATCTGAAAATGATTAAGAACGTAACTTCGCCGCGGGAATTAGACGCTTACCAAACTATTTACATAAAAAGGAGCATAAGTTTGATGAATACAGTGAACGAACCGTTGTCACGCACAGTTCTGTTCGATTTATTAAGGTAGGGCACACACGTTTTAGGTTTCGCGCTACAATTGACAAGAGACTCTTTCGTATATCTTTCCGTATTTCTCGCATATCTTTGTTTTAGGGTGTGTAGGCGGCAAAAGTAGATACTTGTAAATAATATTTTTTCTCGAGAGTAAAGATGAATAAAGAATGTTAGAATTAGAGTTTTTTTTTTGCTCACATCATTCGGTCATATGGTTGAAAATGGGGATCCAGGCGTCCTCAAAACAGCTGTTCCGGAGTAGTTAATTAAGCTTGTGCGGTGAGGAGTCCTTGCTATCATTATTTACTCCATTTATGGGCAAAACTATTCAATGTACTGATCAACTTTGATGAACTGAACTCAGAAACCTAACGCACAAAAGTGTCAAATATTACACAAGCAAGAATCATTGCTTTAAGTCATACCTATATACCTTACACTGACGCAGAGTAATTGGACAATTAAGGTTTAGAACGGAATTAGAAAAGCATTTCACTGCACAGATAGTACAGCGGTACTCGCACGCAAAAAGGGCTTTTATTTTTACTAATATGTAACGTCTCAATATAATCGAGTTCCTTATCAAAGAAGAACATAAAATCAGTGTATACCTAAGCAAAGGTTAAGCAGATCCAACTCAATAACTTCAATGAAGATTGGAGACAGGGCAACGAGAAAATGATGTTAACTTTCAAATGATGCTCTATTGTATTTGGCTTGAAATAATTAGCAAAGTGTTTTTGCTTTTGCTCCTCCTTTATGCACTTACATACTTAGGTATCTACATATATAAGTGTTTGGCATGCAATTAATAATTTTTAGGATTCTATATTTACAAGCATTAATGCTGTAATTATATCGTGGAGCGCTTCATTTAGAATCTACTACTTGCGCTTAACGCATTGATGACTTCGGATAATTATTTAATATCCACGTCAGATAATTAATATACTCTGACATTAAATTATCTCTGTTAAACACGTTTGAGGAAGTAAAATAGTTATGTTAATATATGTAGCTTTATCTGAAATATTCCCAGATTCATATTGAACTGTAAATAAAGTCTGGAGACTTTAACGATAGAATAAGACGGAAACCTTCATTCATATATCTACCTATACTGAGGTTATTTATCTTGATTAGTTAATTACAAGTTTAGAACCATTTACATTTGATTACTGCACATTTTCAACGCTCACCTTTTCACAAGCACTTTGAAATTCTTTTGTTAATACTGACAAATTGCGCCTTAATTACGTAGGTAGCTAGCTGTAAGTAGATGTATTATAGATATGAATTCAGTTTCAATAGCTTTCCTTTGTATAAATATGCTTACTTTGGAAACCAACTGCCTAACAAACATTATTACAGTAGTCTTGAAAAAAAAAAGTATTATGTTTTCTCTTTTGCAAAGTCAGCAGATTTAGTTTGACTGTTGACTGACAGAACCATGTTCCTAAATATTTTTAGTTATATGTTTTGTAGTATACATATATCTATAGGTTAGGTCCACCAGGATGGAATACTGTGTTGCACAGCCAAAAAAAAAGACAATCTATTCAATTGTTCAGATATAAGCTTTCGTAATTGATTTATTGCTTCATTAGACGACCAACTAGAATTATAAGCATTACAATATGTATTCCTGAGTGAATTCAAGATCACTTGCAAGTGAGTATCGTTGGTAAAATAATCAGAAAACTAGATATTACAATCAAGGTAGTGACATTTTAAAAATAATTAAAAATTATTAGTTAAAATCATATTAAAACATTAAAATTCTAAGAGAACAATTTTCATGCGACTAGTCACATGAATGCCATGATATTATGACTTGCTTGAAACTCACAACACAAACATAATTGTCCTCTGCAACCCATTGTTTCTTTCACATATTTGGTACCCTAATTACCGTTTTTCTAGGTACCTATTCAGTTACTTTTTCTAATAAAATCAATTATAATACTACCGATACTTTTCAATTTGTGGAATTGGTAAAAGATTTGGAACTTCCATCTGGCCTTGTCATTTTGTCTCTTTGGATATGATACCCGCTTCCACAAACATACCCCCTGACTTACCCTGAATGCGAAGTTGGTAATTGTATTCCCATCCCTTTAATTTATGTTCGCTACTAAGTTGATTAGAACAACCAACCAAATTAACCCTCTGGAAGGACCAACTTCGCACAAATATATCAATTAAATATTCAATATTCAATATTCCAATCACTATCTCGGCCAAAAAAATAGACACTCTTAGAGGAATTACCAACAGAGTCTTAAAGATATCACACCCACAATTTTGTCGCAATAATTTGTAGAAGCTTGGTCTCAAATTCATTAGTAGTGATTACCTACCCCCAGATTTGATTCCCAAATTCTTTACAATAGCAACTGCATTAATTTTATTTTATTCTCAATTTCCTGAGTTGAAATATTACAGAATTTCATTTATTTTATCTGCAACATCACTAGTTTGCAGTTGTTTTAAAGAGCTGTCACTCTGGCCAAATTCAGCTTAAATACGTTAAACAGATTATTTTCAAAATGTGAAGATCCCATACCTCTTTTGTGAGGCAATCTATTGTACTGTTACAATTCGCAACATCGAGGATAGCTGACGTTAGTGCCACACATGTTCACTCCCTTAAAATTACGTTCGCCCTGGTGGTGAGCTTATTATTGGAAACGGCCACTCTTTTTCTCTCCTTATTATCTAGAGGATTGTGGAATTGAGGAGAATAATATAAATCCAGCCAACGATAGTAGTGGTGGAACGAAACAATAACTTCACTTCTTTTCCTCCTTTTCCTCACCTCCTAATTTTAATTATATCAGTGTAGTTTCATCATTCGTTAGATAGTCTTATTTGTCAGTAAAATTTAAATTTGTACGCTTGTCTGTGATGTAAAACGTTATAAAATACCATAAAATCAGTGCTTCAATTGTGTCCCCCTTATGTTGCATTATGTTACTTAGCTATAAATAATTATATCCGTCATCACTATCGCAATTAAGTGTGAGGTAATACCAATGTAATTTCTGACATTCAACCGAATTGTCATGGAAGTAACTCGTGTTTGGTTGTACTACCTATCTTAAGGTGTTTATTGTAAGAGTTCACAGAGTGGCGCTTAGAAAAAGGTGAGTTCTAGAAACATCGCTATCTCAGATTAATATTCAGCTTAAATATCTAATACTAATTTAAAATTCATTTATTTTTTCTAATTGGATTTAAATTGCCGAAGGAGAATCCTAGAGACACTCCCAATTCCCAGGAACCCTAAATTTAATCAGTTAATTTGGAATATTCAACTATTTCTAAATTTTCCCTTCGCATGTAACATACACTACGTATGACCTATGTGTAGGTCAAACGTCGCAATATCTCAGAAATAGATTAAGACAATACAGAAGTCATTGCAATCATCTACCAGATAGCTACAAAAAGAATCAGCGCTGATTGACTATTGTAATACTACCGGGCATCGTTTACAGTCTACATGGAGGAGGCTTTCCATTGAAGTGTATCATATTAATATAACAGAAAATATCGTTATCCTTTGGAGTGATATAGATAATAGCGATTTATATAATCATATCAGTTTGATATTGATAGCAATAAGAGAATAAATCAACAAATTCTATGGTTTTGTTACACTGGACTTTCCTTGCTCTGTCAACTTGGTTTGGGTCTTTCCTATTGGCTGGTTTCTTTTAAACATCGTTGTAAGACATATAGTTCTTTTTGTGTCTGGTAGCATTTCGGTTTCCAACTGCTCTATGCAACCTCTCGATTCAGTTGTTCGCGAGCTTTTGCCTGGGCCCTTCACGTTTCTAGTAACGTAACATTTGTTACCTTCGAATTTTTTAATCTGCTTTTTAAGTAATAACTTGTATTAACTTTTTAAAATGACACTCACTTGTAAGTGATTTTCAATTTACTATAGTATGTACATCTGGTTATAGCACTGGTTGATTTCACTGATGAAGCGATAAATTATTTGCGAAAGCTTAGAACTAAACAATCGAGTAAATTGTTTTACTTTGGGCTTCCTATTCAGTGCTCCATCTTATAGATATATATATCTACAATAATTAAGGGTCTGGTCGCAGTGATTGTATTGTTTGGTAGAAGTTGATAAAATTAAAGAACTGAGTAAAATAAACGTTATAAGCAATTTCCGCTTTTAATGTATTGTTGCAATATCAAATGAGAGCTCGTAGAAGAAAAAGTGCCGTAAACAATACAATTCCGCCTGCCTATTTAATTTTTTCCAGTTATTATAGTATATAAAAAAAGAACATTATTTAATCGTTAGGTGGATTGTGTTGATTATTAAAGTTATATCGTAAAAGACAAGAAACGTTACTTTTCTATCTAAATGGCGTTGCATAAAAACCTGCAATATTGTGTTTTGCTGAAGAAAATAAGTATATAATCAGTTTGTCGTGTTTGCCTTTTCAGCGCAAATTTTTGGAAAGCAGACGTTTTTCAGTATACGGCAGTAAATTTATTACTTAAAGTATTCTATTTGTCAGTCAAGTTACACTCCGATGAAATATCCGGTGATCTACTTATATGTATCGTCCTACTTATTTGCTATTGAAAAATTTTTGATTGGAACGGTAATGTAGACATATAGACGTTCATCGTGCCAGAATAAAATAGATTTCATTATATTATTAATAAAAATCAAAGTTTAATATTTTTTTTTGTTTTGTTAACAAGGAAAAAATAAAAGTGTGTTTTCTATACGGGTACTTGTAAGCGTATTAGTTTATTTAATACAAGGACATTTAATAATGGCGAATAGAAAATTTGAATGTTCGTTTTTTGAATTATCCTTAATGCGAAATCTCCAGGTTTGCTTCCTTTTCTATATTTTTCTACAGATTCTAGTAAAGAGAATAATGTCAAGAAAGAAGACGTAGTAAAGATATTTTTTGTATATGTATTTATTATTAAAAAAAATGCAGTAATCTGAAAGTCTGCCTTCCATGCATTTGTGATCCGTAGTACAACATATCAATAGCAGGCGTGGTAATATAATTTACGACCGTTGTTCGTTTTCAATTTCAGAATTCATTTAAAAACATCCGGGCTAGCGCAGCTCTCATTTTCTTTAAACCACATAGATATATTATCACTATCAACGACGATGAAATCATATACCTAAATTGCCATCAGTTCCCTAACTCTCTCATTTCATCGTTTAGTTGATGTATTTTTTTTGATTATGATATGTTGTGGGTTGCTTTGAACAAGTTGAAAAGAAGTTTTCAATACGCCAATTAGTAACGTTTTGAATAAATTTAAAATATTTTTTCTTTTATTTGATACCATTTCTTTTGCGGTTACTATATGATAATATTTTTTTATGAATTGGAGAGAAAAGAGCTTGGCTAAGTTTTGGTATTACTGTCAACAACGTGGAAATAAACTCCTTATGTTTCAAACGTATTTGTTTTGATGTAAATCCCTTACGTGAATGCTTTATTGTTGTAAGTGCATTTCGCAGGAAACAAGAGGTAATTTTCTAGTTCCGTTTAAAGGCAGCGCAAGGCGAGTTGGTGTGGTAATTATTTTTCCATTTAATGAGAATTGTGTTGACAAGCATACATTGAATATTTACCTAATACAACGATGCTAGAATAGGATATTAACGTACCGAGGGCGCCGGATACACAATTTAGACGCGAGCTTTTAGTCTAAAGTTACACTCGCACACCACGCCGCGCTACCAACATAAACATATTATTACGCTAATTGTTCGGCGTCGTAACTTAACACTCTGGGCGCGAAGTCGGCACATTCGATCGTACATACATATATATATATATATGTATGTATTATGCGGTATGTATCGTACATACGTTCTTACAATTCGCATAGTAGATAGGCTACATGTACGGATCTCTATGTATTCGTGCAATGTATTGTGTTGTTTGACAGATATACGGTACCGTTTCTGACAAATACCGCGGTCGTTATAAAAAGCCATGGACGGGAGCCGCAACCCACACTACCTTTTCTATATCCAGGGTATAATAATGTTCATATCGACAGTTGCAACAAGTACACATATTTATTGTGATACCGCTACCGAGAATCAATATGTCAGAATTTACATATTCGGTTTCTCGGCGATCCTCTTCATATTATATGTTATATGCGCAACTTACATTACTTACTGCGCTTAGCGTTCCGAACAGGATGGTCGAAAGGATTATACATAAATATTTGTTGGCTAACGCCTTTATTTTCCGAGCAACATCTTTTTTTAAGTTAAATATTTGCCCGCTAGAAACATTGTTGATCTTGCTCTTACCATGCACCATCTACTGAACTAAACACCGAGGAAAAGAAACGAAAACGACGTTCGGACTACAAACCTTCGTTTAACGATTTTCTTTGAAGCATACGTCCCGAAAACATTAATTCAATTGACTAGGTTTTGTTGCAAATTATACGTTTTCAAATAAATGACAAGAGTTCCTGAAATGTATTCGCAATTATACAAAATGAAATGAAATTATTTAGATGAATATATGTGTGCATATACATCTACAATAAGAAGCGCAGTTTCTAATTAGGTATGTTATAATGGGATATTGGTGCGAAAGGTGTGCACTTATACCAAAATTCATTGATTTTTATTATATTATTGTCCTTATTCAATGATTATCAACATTTCATTTGATATTTACAGAGTTCGAATTTTAATTATTATTGGAATTCTGGCATTCCTTACTTATAACTTGTGTTATTAATTCTTTGTTTAAAAGACATTGTTAAAATGTTACGTAATTTTTCCATATAAATATATTGGTTTTTTGGGTTCATTTTGATCAGTTATCTCAAAAAATGGCGATTTTTAACTTGTGTAACTTTTTTATCAACGAAATATTAAAATTTGTTGACAACAAATGCTTCGGAGAAAATTATTCAGAAATTCAACTTAAAAGTAATATTCAAAGTGTTATGTTTATTTAAAAGCAAAATCCGCAAACGTTTAGAAGAAAATAAGAATAAAACATGAACTAAAGCAGTTAGAAAAAGCAATTGAAGGGTATTTCACAACAGAAGAAGGGAATTTTAAGGAAGAATTTTTAAGAAAACACAAACAACACTCTCATACTTGTAAGTAGTTGTAAGTAGAGTAGAGTACTGAAAATAGAGAGGAGATTGTGGTTACTTTTTAATTTGATGTTTCATTTATAACATTAAGTAGAGCACATAGAAGCTCTTTTGACCTGAAAAAGTATGTTTTCTGGAAAATAACAAATGTACCGAATAGAAGTGGATACGTTTTCTTAGAAGAAGGAAACACATTTTTCGTATTTCAATAATATATTATTTGTGTGAATGCTGGACTAGTAGGCATGACTGTCTATATCTTATTCACATAATAGAATGGTCCTGCGTTTTACATATTTTTATATACATTTCTGGTGTAATAACTTAGGAATTACGTTTTGTACTCCAGGAATTATGTAGATGCTAGGCCAGTTTTGATATTTCAAAGCAGAAAAATTTATTTTCTGAAGCTTCGCATACTAAACAGAGCCTAATAATTTCTACGGAAGATTTTAAATAATTTTTTTTTGTTTTTGTAATGATCTGAATATTACAAAGTAAATTGTCTATTAGAACCCCAGAAGTCTTTAATGTGTATGTAACTACTTAATGACTCGCTGGTTAAGTGGTAAAAAGGCCTGCTCCTGATTGTGGCGAATTTAACGTCTGTTAGTAGAGTCAGTAGCACACTTCTGGTGCATGTTAAGGAACAGTTAACTATGTACACTAAAAACAAAAGATCATCGTGATAATAATATTACCTATTCAGAGATGTTTCAGTGAAATATAAAATTAAAAAATAATCAGAAGTCCTTTTTATTTTCAATAATCTGCTTACAATCAGCATCATTTAACCATTCTCGTTTGTTTTCTAGGTCCTTTTTTGAGTAAATCTCTGATGCCTCTAATGCCTTTTTTATCTCCTTGTATTCAGCTTTTCGTCTCTTTTTCTTCAAAATTGTTTCAAACTCCCTTTAATGGTTACTTATAACCAAAATAATTTAACTAAATAGCTTTATTCAAAACTTATCGTATGTGAAAAATGTCTATTTCTGTCTTCTTGTTTACTTCGTTGTGGCAGGAATGCCAATCAAACGACTTCGATATTTCTATAGTTGGCTTATCGATAATTATATCCAATATTTCAGAAAAAATATTGAAAGGTAAATTTTTATGACTTGAAATATTCTCTAAAAATTTAAGTTAATAGTCTTTTTCTTTTGAAAAACAAAGAATTAATAATATAAATTATCAAAAAAGTATTCGATAATTAAATATAATTGAAATCCTGTAAATATAAAGCGAATTTTTATGATTATTGAAAATTTAAAATATAATTTTAAATACACGCACTTCATTCCAATATCTCACTACAGTATGCTGTTATACTTCTTATGCTGGTCATCTCTATATGATGAGGGGTATAATAAATTATTAATATAATTTGTTTAGGGCTTGATATTTCTCATACCTGATATTTTCTATTTTTTTGCTTCATTCTTCACGGTGAAGGGATGATTTTGACAAACCAATGGAGCACTTGATAACACCATATTAGGATTTTTGCAACCGGCATACGAGAAAAAGGCCAATATCCATTGCTAATTTGCGCCCATATGTGCTACCCCTATGCCCGGTAAAGCAATTCATAATCTAAACAGAACCGGAAACTAACCAATTTTCTGAATGCAGTAACGGAAAAGTGGAGTAATCATTGCTAAACAAATAAAATAAATTTAAAGGAAAGAACAAATTGATTTTTATTAAAGTCTGTAATAAGAACAATCCTGAATAATATTTAGTTGCATAATTAATAACTGTATTCCATATTATCGCTTAGCTTTTGGGTGAATTTTATAACCTGCTTTGGATAAATGTACACACAATAATATTGTTCATGTATAAGCAGAAAATAATAATCGTTTTCCATACTTCAATCAGTTCTTCAAAGTGTTAAAGTATCTAATGACTGTAAATTAGCTTCAGTTAACGCTGCTTTTCTGCTTACATTAATATCAATTTGCGCTTAATATCGGCCGGATGAGATTGAAAACTGTTGGAATATTGACGTATAAACTTTTAGCTAAAATGAGTGTTTCGATGAATTTCAAAGAGTTTTCTTCTATAGTCAAATTCGCAAGGTTTAAACTCGAGATCACTGAAAACTTTTTTGTTAAATTCTAGAATATAAATCCCTAAGATGCCGATAATAGTTTCAGTAGCAGATATTCTTCATAAATTCATTTATATTTAATCGCAAGTAAAGGGAAAACGAATGAATCTGGATGGATTGCCGACACTACACTATACGTAGCTGGATTGCAGATATTTGTTATAAGTTTGAATGCAATAACAAATACGCAGGAACCTTCAAATATGTTCCATTGTATTACTGCAACGTAACTTTTTTATAAGGGGCGGATACATTCATCCGGCACTGCATTATATTAATAAGAACTCTACTATTATTGGCTGTTCAGATATCTACTACTTCGAGTACAATAATTGTTGGCAACATTGATATGTATAAAAGAGCTCTCCGAGCGGACTCTGCCGTCAATGAAGGATACTCATTCAAACGTTTTCAGACGAAGGTGTTAAATGAACGGACACGATTTTTGTTTGCACTTCGGTATCGTATATTAGTTGCTCAAACAAGCAGTCTATATTCCCCGGCAATAAAAATATAATTTGGTGACTAGGTATGTTTGCTATAATGGACGACCACAACGAAAAAAAAAAAACGTGTATTCATTTGAACGTTTAGTAAAGGTATTAGGAACATTGTAAACCAAACATGCGGAGTTATTAAAACACAAATTAATGGTAAATATTATTAAATGTCACGCATTGTATATGAATATGGAAACGGCTCTCAACTTCGTATATTGCGTGTAACCTGTAAAAATGTAGGAAAAAAACATCGAAAGTGTTAATACGACGATATAATGAGATTTTTTTACGGAATTCGGGAAAATTTAACATACTATGAACATAGCTAGCGGAAAGATTCTCAGCACATACGTTAAATTAAGTCACTTTGTGCTGTTTGAAGTTCTTCAAGTTAATGCGGCCTTCAGTATTATTTAGTATACTGTATATACTCTACTTTAATTATAAATCAAACTTTCCAACTTTTGGAACAAATATCGAACGTTATATGAAAAAATATTTTGGATAAAAGTTGTTTGGTGAGATTCAACAATTGTTTTGGATTATATAAAAAAATGTATGGCGTTATGGCTTAATTCTTTTAAATAGAATGGAATAGTGTTCTGTTAGCTGTTTGATAAACCTTTTTTCCTCGTTACAACTTTTATAGAAACTGTTGTAATTGTAAGTCTTACGTTAACTTTATTTAAGGAAAAAATAAAACTCTTGAGTTGGTGTAAATATTTTTATATCATTTGTGCCAAAAATCTTTCCGGAACCCGCCTTCAGTAACATAAGATGAAATAAATTGAGGGAATAGCGATTCTAATGATGGCTAGGTAGAGTGACCGTAAGAGAACACAAGTGTGTCCTTTTCAGTAAAGAATACCCAAATAACGAACCAATTACTCAATCTATCGTGAGCAAAACTTTGAAGCATTTTAGAGAAACGGGTCACATGACACGCGACACTTTTTTTAAATCGGAATCACGAAATATTGTAACTAATGAGAACAAAAAATTAAATGCGTTGCTAGAAATCAGTGAGAATACATATTCTTCTAAACGTCAATTGTATTTGAATCACGATGGACGTGTAGGTTCAGTACATAGTATATTCAACAAAAGTAACTTTCTAAATCTCGATGTCTGGTTCCAACAATATCGAACACCATCTTATTATCAACTTAATGTTAGAAATTATTTAAATTAAATTTTCCCGAGTCGTTGGATGGGGCAGTTGTAGAATGGGCGCCACAATCACCAGATTTTGTTCCGTGTGATTCTTTCTATGGGGCCCCTTAAACATAGTTCACTATAACCATCTGGGAAATATTATAAAATTGGAAAGAGGACATTGTAACATTTTTAATAATCAGTAAAAGTAACTTTACGAAATAACTAAGAAATACTGTACATTTTAATCTAACTAAGTTTTTTCTTCCATAATCCAAAAAAATCCTAATATGTCCTTAATCAACGTTTTTTCGTGCAACCTCTCACAACGGTTGTAGAAACTTTATTTCATGCAATTTGAACACCCTGTATTCTTAACGAATCTCGTGTTAACTAAAGCAATTTTTCATATAAGCACATCACGAAAGTTACGTATCTTCGAACTTTACACTGATCGTGATAAACCGAAACGATTTGAAATACCTTAGGACGTACATTTTCTTTCTTCGCTCATATTTTAGTCTACTATTTTTCTGGTTCAAATACATGGAATATGGCAAAGCGTAACCCGTGATATATGATATATATAATGAGCTACATAACAGAAACTCATGCATTTTACCAATTGTTGAAAGAGGCACATAAATACACGGACGTGTTCTTTGATGCTCGCGAGGTTAAAGCTTTTAACCCTTGAATTCCTCAATAATGATGATGTAGCGGTACATCGAATCAAATTATCACACAGAGAGTAGCCATCAATAGTCGTTAAAAGGTTATGAATTGCCGCAATGCACCAGGAGTAGTCCATGTGGTGCGCTTATGTAAGATCTGAATATGAAACAATTTCTAAAAGATCGTGTTAACACGATGTGGGTTCCTAGAAAATTTAATTAACACGAAATAATATTTTTTATTTTGGTAAATGTTAGTGAAAATAGTCTACAATGGGTACTGTATGTGATTGAATACGGGTCTGCATATCTTCAATGTCATATGATTTACTTTGTTATATAACAGATATGAGCTAGTAATACAACGAACACGTGATTAGGTTCTTTTTTTCTGATGCTGCAAATCAATGTAAATTTATTTAACTTTTATATGCATCCGATGTATTTTTGTTACCCGGATATATACGTTTTCCTTTAATAAATTCATATTATTTTGTTTATTGCGGAAAATAGCGGGAAAATTAATATTTAACATAGCTGTTAAAGGTATTCCTAATTAATTTTATATTTATAACAGATTTACTTAACAAGCTTATGCTTCTAATAAATGTTTTACTATCAGCGTTCATTAATAATTAGTCTCTTTACGTTGGGTTTTACTTTTCTTGCCACTAAATCAAACCTTATCATTTAAACATTTCGGTCAGTCTCCGCATGTCGTATCCGGCATTCTTCCTTCCGGCAACATTTTGACTATATGTATACTCTGTATTCCGTACACATACTAAAATAATGATATATAGAATATTAGAGTTTTCATCCAAATGCAAACAATTTTTGAATATTGTACATTTATTAAATTGTTGTTAAAGGACATTTTCAAGGTCGCTAGTTTCAGGAGACACCCTATTTGCTGTTGCAAGTAATAACGTTTTACAAAATTTAAAACAGATAAACAGATCTGGTAATTCCGCGTCCTTTTGAATAATCTAACATGAATTTGAAGGAAAATTCAAAAACTTGAACACTTGAATTTGCTTGGAAAGTTAATCACTCAAGTAGGTATGTCGTCTCTGATAAGCGACTCATGATAAAGACATTTCAATAATCTTCGTTTCTTTAATTTAAACCTGCCGGCATTATTTGTAATTGAAAAATTAGTGGCATTTCATCAACGCTGAATTGTTCTCTAACACCGTACATACATTGGCCGTGTGCCTCTTTTATAGGAAAATTGCATTACAATACACATTTTCCTAAATATGTAATAATAAAGGTATCAATTTTAGGTGCGTAATGGATATGACATTTTTGTGTATTTTTATAAGAGTAATTTGATATGAAAGAGAAAAATAGGTAGTTGTATTTAAAGAAATTAAGTTTCCATAATTTTTCCATTTAAAAGTTTAAGCGTAATTGTCGGACACGCTCTATAATATTTTCAAAAAATTAATTTGGATTCTTATACTGTAAACAGTAACTAACGTAAACTACGAAATGTAAATTTTTCCAGGTTAAATACTTTCACAGTTATAAAAGTTCACACGCGCTCGTCTAGCTAAAACCGACATGCACTATTGACGGTTTTGGTATACCGTCAAGTATATTGAGCATAGTCTGTATAGCGCCATCTACTACTACTACTACTATTCGATCGTGCTACCAGGGCATCTAAATTCGTTTCGCTTTTTTGCAACTATTTTTTGATGAATTTTTTTATGATAATACTTTAAATGCGTAGTTGAAGGTCTAATTTAATTATTCGAGAATGCTAGACTGTTATGTAACGTATCCTGCCTATAAAAAAGAAACAGAAAAGAAATTGGTAAAAATAACATACGATACAGAACTTAATTTAAATTACAGTTAAATGTTTTTTTTTTTATAGCGTTAAAGTATCAAAGCCCATCTACTACATTACCATCACCAAACGTCAACATTGTACAAACCCATTAAATGCTTTTCTTTCCAGTTTGTTGTAGATATTTACAAGAATTCTCCGTACCAGTATCACAAAAGCGTGTCTGGAGTAATACCATAACAAGCTACTTATTATATAAGCGCAACCGTACAAGAAATATGCATTTTATCCTTTTCTACAGATATATGTCGAAAGGAGTAAATACCAATGCGGCTAGTGTTTACACGACAAGTCTTATTATACCCTTAATAGTTTTCGTGATTATTTCA
Source organism: Oryctes borbonicus (assembly GCA_902654985.2). Lineage (NCBI taxonomy): Eukaryota > Metazoa > Arthropoda > Insecta > Coleoptera > Scarabaeidae > Oryctes > Oryctes borbonicus. Next base: position 19,463,434 of record LR736857.1, on the reverse strand, counting down.
CTCAATCAACATAGGCGCATTTATATTATTTGTTGTTCCGGGGCATGCTTCAGCATAATAACTTCATTATTTGCGCTACTGGAGGGCTAATGTTGGCTGACCATTAATTCTATGGACAATGGCGACCACACAATGCACAATTTGGACTTATAATGTCGGGTTATATGTATACGGTAATTAGAGTCATGCGTGAACACAATTCGATTTCGTTTTAATAGTGTTACATCGTGTGCTGTTTTGTAGAGGAGAATTGATTTGTTTGGCAAATGCAGCTTTGTCTGTTGTTATCGAACTGCGTGAAGCAAACTTAGAAGCTCATTATTTCCTGCTAGAAACATCCTAGTGTATTATGATATTAATGTATGTTTCGACATACATGTTGTAGATATACGCAGCTTTTTTTGAATAGCTTGAAAAATCTTGTGAAGTATCATAAAAGCAATCTTAATAGCTCATTAAAAAGAACATGCGCTTGGCAATGTGTTAACGGTTAAAAAGAAATATTGGTAGGTTCTGCTTAAAGCTACATTTAATTGTGTTAATACAAATTAAAATAATATTAAAGATTTTCCTAGTTTTTTTTGAAAGGATAGTTGAAACGAAGTACTTTGTATGAAGTACATTTTGGACATTTTTTTTTCTATTTTTCATTTTATATGCTAACAAAGAGTATAAATTATTCGTACTCTGATCACTTTGGAACATATAGATTTTGACGAGAATCACCGAGTAGCAGCTGCAACCGGACAATAATGTGCGGTGGTACATTAATTTAAATAAAACTAACCAACAATATTTTTAAAATACAGGTAATAGACACCATAAGCTATCATTCAAAAATATTTCTGGGGACACGGGCTGATCGATAAGTAGCGAACTAAGGATCTCCTTATTTAAAAAGGACGCCCTGTATTTTGTTATATTCTTTATTTCTTCACCTAGAAATATGGGTTTCATACATGTCTATTTCTAGTAGATTTCGAAAGATTTATAATGTCGTTTTCAATCACCTAAATACATTTGGTTCTATCTAGATATGGTATTAAAACACCTTCGTAATATACAGCGTGTTCAGTATTGAATAGTAATATCGGTCTGTTTCTTTTACGGTTGTCATGGTAACCAAACCATACAACACCAGAAACTACTTGGATACGGTGTCCATATGCAAGAGTCGCGTTTAACTAAAAATATTTCTTACTTTCAACATTAGATATACGTCATTATACAAAAACGTTATAAATATAAATTTTCTATACAGTGGATACAGAAAAAATATATGGTGCTTTTTAAAAAAATTACGTTTCTGGTATATGTTGTTGTAGACTTCCGCGGTCGTTGTTTTCTTTTAATGAATTTGGATTTCCACGTTGAAACCGCGCCGAAAATGCATGAGAATGCCGACGTTTCGCTTTCAATTGTATGCAGCAGCCCAGAAGAAGCTCCATACAATTGAGAACGAAACGTCGGCATTCTCATGCAATTATGTTTCTGGTGTTCGAATTTGGGAAAGTCGGGTGTTCAATATTGAACAGCCTATATATTTCGAATGCGTTCTGATAATAAGTATATATTAATAAATCTCAATAGAGCCAAGTATGTAATTTAATCTTGTAAAAAATTGTGCTATAATGTATTTGCATTTTGGATATTTTGAGGGCAATTGATATATTAATATTTAGACGGTTGCGGACAAAATTACTAATATCTACTACTAATATACTAATAGATATACGGAATCTACATTATATTGGTTTATTTACGGACGAAGACGCCAAAATCGCAGTAATATACAGGACGTTCTATTTAAAATAACAAAGCAGATACGCAATTATACAATACCTTAAAGTAAAGTTAGAACATCCTGCATATAACTGACACTAATATGTAGAGATGACAAAGGTAGGTGAAATTATTACTTTTTTGCAGCGGCTAGACAGACTCGCGTTTTGTCGACTCTCGGGGAAAGCAGTAGGCAACACGAACCATTTCTTATAAGACGAATAGACGCGAGTCTGTCTAGTCTAGCTGCAAGAAAGTAATAATTTCACCTGCCTTGGTCATCTCTACTAATATGTAACAGAATACTTTGGTTAGTATCCTTTGTTATATGATACAAGATATAGCTGCCATGTGCAACGTTTGTGGCAGTTTTATCACGACGGATGTAAGTATATAAATAAAATCTTTATATCAAGCACCAAACTGGTGACATAACGGCAAAACGTTAGTGTATATAACCGAAAACATTTGCATCTTGCACATTGTCGGCTCGTACATAGAAAAAATACTAATGAGAGGACTGTATAAGTCCACAGTATTTAATTTAGCTAAATTTTGGTAAGGCTTATCAAACAGAACAGTAAAACCATACTCTAAAACATGTTCGTGGGAGTGTAAAATGAGGGAATAAGATGCACCCTTGCGTGCTGTTTTTACACCTACTTATAGTGTTGGAGCCTTTTACCATTTTATTTAGTGTGATATTTATTACACTACGCTGTCAATATGTTCAGTATTTTCGTTTGTTCCCATACAAGTGTACCTTCTATATTTATCTGTTTTACACACTTTATTAATTTCCCTTCTCTCTTATACTGTAAATGGTTTACAGGATATACGTTTTCCAATAAAATATTTTTCACTGTTTGCGATATTAAATTACAAGTTGATTTTCTCCAACACAGCTGTCCACTATAGACTGCAACAGTAGTGTCAGGTTTGTCAGTACCACTTAAGAAAATGCTTTTAGCACAAAAGTTTTATTACAAACTACTCTGCGCTTCCTTATATCACACACATTTAGTAAACTACTGAAATTTCGTTGTCAGTATATACTCTGAGAATAAAAATGCCTTTGATACTAATTTAATTTTGAATAATTTCGTCTTAGGAATTTCGGGTCTTTCATACACCTTCAATTTTTGCCAGGCTAAGATAAACGGGTATTGAGATCAACCACTTACGTGGTTACAATGAAAAGACACTATTGCTAACTCCAAACGAACTGTTAAAGATTTTACTGTAATTTCTGTAACTTGATTTACCCATTTACTTGTTCTACTAAGTGACTAAGCACCCGAACTTGTTTCTTTCTCCTTCTCATTTTATTTTGCATTTAGAATAAGGATAATAGTTGTATACACTGTTCACGATAAAAGGAGCAAATTTTAGTGAGTGCAGATACTCTTATACGGCAATTTATCATTGTGGTGACCTACACTACAACGAGATATCACTTCCGGTTTAAACGGAACTGGCAATTAATTTAAATAGAATACGGATTTATATTTTTACGTATTTGGATAGAATAAATAGGCTTTTTAATTAAAGAAAATAAATGAAATCAAATAATAACTTGACTAAGTTGAAATATAAACTAAAATACTTCTTAAAGCAAATGCTCAAGCTGTTGCCCAGCTACTTCACAAGATAAGCTTTGTTAAATGAAATAAATATATATAAATAAAACTTCTGGTTGAGTACATAATCGATCCCTCAAGCCAATCGTCGTCATTTTGAATGTAACGCGATTTATTAGAATTTAATAAACATTTGCAAACACTTAAAATAGTTTCGAAGTATGGTTACTATGATTTTTTAGATTGTTGAGTTTATTTGCTGCCTTAATCAAGTTATTGTGTTCATTCGATTTTTTCAATACTTAACAAACTATTTATGATAAACCTGTATATGGGAGGTTTACTGAGAGGTTTCATTTAAGGGTGTATCTAAATCTCTGAAAATATACACGGTAAACGATAGACCTGTTACCGTTAAACCAGGAAGTGATACCAGGTTGTTGGGTAGGTCAAAAAATGGGGAACCACAATTATAAATTGACGTGTTCGAATATTTTTGCACAATAAAATTTGCTAGAATGTTATTGAAATTATTCCCTTTATCATGAACGTAGCGGATATAGCCACTTTCTTTATTCTAAATGCTAAAAGGTAAGAACAAATAAGTTCGGGTGCTTAGTCTCTTAATAGAATAAGTAAGTAGGTAAATTGCTTTCTGAAATATGTTAATTTTACATTTTTATGTTTTGACCGAACCTATCATTTATCCTTCTACAATCAAATAGGTTTTCTTCTCCAATTCCGTGACACCCATAGAAACCTGAAAAAGGAAAATCGTAAATTAAAAATTGATGTCTCATTATCGGTTGTCACTGTATAAGAGCCTAACGCATTTATATGCATGTGTATGTCGTTATATGTTGCAATATTTTAAAGCAATTCATCAGAGCATTTGTACTGTGATAAGTGTCATTTTAATTAGATCGACTGCTATTGAGAAATAGTTTCTTGTGAATTCATTAATAGACACAGCATTATCGGGCCACTGGATTCAAAACTAATTATCATTTACGTTTAACGTAAATCTCGCACAAATTAGCTTGTGCAATAGTGTTACTCTCTTTTTTTTTCATCTGAGGTGCACGGTTAATCGATAGCAGTATCGCAGAAACGTCATGGTGACACTAAGTCTCGTTTGTCCTATTTGAAATCGAAACTATTACGAAATTATTAGCATAATCTCCGAGAACTTAATACTGAACATTATTCCAGTACGATATTAACTCTTTAGCAGCTTTTATTTTCTAACATGGATGATTACCTAGATTGGTTGAATTGAATTATTGTTGAATTATTGTTGAATTGTTCCCCTAGAAACAATTTCTATATTTTTATAAGTGGAAAGTGAGGTTATAAAGAAGAGAGGTAATAAGATGCACTTTTTGTTATATTTCCTGTTTATTTGTGCAAAATTCTGAAGAAAGGCACGTTTTTTCCCCTTATTTTGTTAATTACACGATTATAAGAAATTTTGAAATGTTAATAATTAGAGAAAACTTCCAGCTATTCGATGAAAACACCATGCTACAGTAAATAAGGACTTAATGTCAGAACTATCTAAGGAAGAAAACCAGGAGGATTAGTGACCGATCAGAGAGAAGTATACAGCAATGGTGCAATTTACAACATCGAACTTAACTGTTATTAGTGTCACGTGTAGTGCATTCAGTTAACTTCCTATATCCACCCATTCAATACCAAAATTTCTTTCTGTGTCTCTAACCCCTTTTTAGCCTACTATCTAGGTGGCGGGGCTGTCAGGAGATTAATTTATGAGCTTATCTTTTATCCATTTTTTGTGTATCTTAAATTTTCAATTTTAATGGAATATCTTTCTACAATAACTTAAAGAATATGTTCGGACGTATCTCTGTCGTAATTCAAAAAACTAAATATTATTAGCTTAGAAATTGTCATATCCGTTGGTAAAATTTACTATTCTGTAGTTGTCTGTAACGTCTAATGTTATAGAGTCAGTGTTTCAGTTGGATCCCCGCTAAAACATGCATTATGTTATTTTTCAGAATAAAGAAAATTAGATCGTAATTTCATTTCAAATTATATTTCGCAAGCTATAGATATCCAAATTTTGCGAAGTGAAATACTCGAAAGTATCACAAAAGCATTGGCATTGAAGGAATTCTTTAACAGTTTTGCAGAAACTACGAACTGTGTAGTTTTGTTTAATTTCTTCTCAGATGATGCTAAATCCTAATCCCCACACTTTATAATCCCAAACTAGTGTAAATGGTCTCCTTGCTTTTGTTTTGTTTAAAGTATTTTATTTAATGCAATTTTTAATTTATTTTATTTTTACTTATTTAGACTCGAGTTAATGCATAATTGCCCGAATATCTCTCAAAACTACCAAACAAAGCTGCTAGGGCGCACTGACCTTACGTTAATGGCGAAAACCATCGATGTTGATTCTAATATATTTTGTATCATAATATTTTATTGTAAGTGATTAACCAATTTGTTTATAAGTAATAATCTTGCGTTTTAAACTTTTGATGCCAAAATTAAAAAAAGTAGAAACCTCGAAAAGTATGCAAAAAGTAAAAACAGTATGATGTTTCTTGTTACATATGCGAAAAAGCTTGTTTCTTATTACATCCAATGGGTTAATTAGGATACTTTTATTGGGGATAATAAGAGAGGGTTCACAGTATAAAAAAATATAGTGCTTAAACTAAAAGTAACTGCTGTACAAATATTTTATATATCAATTTCTTATTAGTTCGCCCTGCCCTAATTATTAAATTTTGATTTTTTCTGTCTCAGCTGTAAGTGAAGTAATACAGCAAGAATTGCAGTTATAAACAGTCAAAAAGAATGCAAATAGGAATTAAAATTATTAAAGACAGAGTGGAAATGATGTTTAAACAGATCAGTATAATACATTGATTTGCATTATTTTTGTTTTAATTTTGAAATATTTAATGAGTTCGATGAAATACACTGATATTTGGATTTGTTGCAGGTACGCTTTTTTCTACAACTTTCTCATATATTGGTAAGTCTTTAGAAGATAAAAAAGATATGATACAAATATAGTGTTTAAAGCGCAACAACGGGAAAAGGAATAACCCACAGCGCACAACTAATCAAATTGTGAATTATTCAAATTCAGGCAGCATAATTAATAAATTAAAGCAATTTTAATTTCTTGTAAGTATGCGATTAAATCTTTACTCGTGGAATGCATACGTTAGTTTCTGCACTAAGAACAATAGCACAGATAATAATAATAATAAATACAGACCGTATACCTGTATTGTGAAGTAAGATTTTATTTTACTTCTGAATGTTGTACAGTCGAGTACTTCCCCTTTGGTTTTTTAATAATAATAATAATAAAAATAATAATGAAAATAATAATCAATAATAATAATGATGTTTATTTCATTCCTTGCGTATATGGTACATTTATAAAATAATACATATCCAAATGTGTGAATAATACCAGCTTGTATATGTGCACATGTAAAAAACGAAACCACAAGACCAGATTTGGTTTGGCTACATAGTACTCAACCATTCTTCCATCTTTACCTTGAGAATCATAGAAACAAAACATACACATAAAAGCTAAATGCCTATAATTAACTTAAACTGGATTCTGTGTGGCTCACCAAAGAGAACTACCTGATTATAAAGCCAAATCAAGTGCAGTTAGAAAAATGATGCACCCACCGGCATGGTGCATTATTTCTCTAACTGCACTTGCTTATCAAAGATAATACTTTTTAAATATAGAAGACGACAAGCCTTTGAAGTCGTCCATCGGGATAGTGTTGTATGTCTTGTACATATTGAATGAACACAGAGAGGCGAGCGGTGCAGTGGCGGCGAAGTTAGCTCGCGCAGCCTAATCTGGTAATTTGTAAGAAATCTTCTACAGCAACTAAGTAATCCTATTAATCCAATTAAAATCATGTTCAAAACTAGTCGCGTGGGTAAATTATTGTAATCATAACCTCTCTATTTTTATGGTTGCTCTAAGAAAGACTTTGAACTTTTTTGCGGATTTTTGTTACTAAATGTGCATACTGGTCCTTCCACATTTCGTTATCAATTTTGTAAAAAAGCTGCTTATGTTTCTCCTATTAATTATTTCTTTGCATAATCATTAATTCACATACACCACCAAAGGTTGAAACTCTCTGGAAAAGTAAAAATTAGAGAATTCGGAAAATTTTATAAACTAGCAATATATATCTTTGGCCAATAGAAAGGAGCACCTGGAGATTTTCGCAAATGTATAGAAAGTACTCGTTGTTTTAAAGTACGCGAACAAATAATGAAATGTTATTGTGCCAATTACTCTAAAGTGGCCAGCAACTATTCCTTTGAGAAGTCAAATGAAATCGAGTCACAAACAATTCTGAGTCAAAATCGGATGTACAAACATATTCCTTCAATATTTAGTAATATTCGCGTTTTAGTTGCGTACAGGCTGTTAAACTAGTAAAGAGTAACAATAAATAAATATTTACAATTACGCAAAAAAGCAACAGTTAAGTGAAACTAAGAGCATATACATTGTGGCTATTACCCTAAAATTTCAATGTTCAAAAGTTAGTATTAGGTATAAATGCAGTAAGCGGACGTTCAAAAATAAAAATAACCGGGAAGAACGGTCTGTTAAAGAGATTTCCTCTTCGGGATAGAAAAGGCACTTCTTTACAGCTGTCTGCAGAAGGTGACCAATAGTTTCGGCTAAAACGGTTAGAAGATGCTTAAATAGTGCAGGATTAAAAGCGTGAAGAAAGCCCGTTATTGTCGAGATCAACAAAAAAAGCGTTTAGAATGTGGAGGAGACACCAACATTGGATATTTGAAAACTGAAAAAGAGTATTGTCGTTCGACGAAGCGAATATAGAAGCAATTACTAGAAAGATGTTGCTTTCAAAGCGAATCATCGTGATAATGCTAATTTTACAGGATTAACATTGCTTTTGATCAATACAGTAGATTTATAGTTCCTTTTTCAGCGTTTTGATACCCCTGTACCTTTATGCTTCGTGGAATTGACGAGGAATTTCTTAATGATTTCGCTAATCCTAATCTTAAGCGCAGAGGTGGTAGCAGAACGTTATGAAGGGGCATGTCATCATAAAGCGTTAGGGAAATGTTTACGTTAGTTAACTATAATTAAGTTATAGTCGCATGAATAGCTAAACGTACATAGAAGTTTTAATTGTGACACTAAGGCTATCATATGCAAAACTTTTTTCAGATAAGCTTTTAGAAAACATTGTTTTCCTACAAGATAACGTTCCCTACCACACGACTTGACAAATTGAAGAGTGGAAACGCGAAAATTGATTCCATCTTGTGTGTTGACTCTCTGTTGAAAATACTCCAGCGCATTGCTAAAAATTAATTAATTAATGGGTACAATGCAAGTAACTAGTGCAAACATATTTCAATGAAGTTTTAACAGAAATAATAACTAAAAAATGATGCTAAAATAGCGTCTCATGATTGAGTTTTGCAAAATTTAAGGTGTCCCGTTTTATTGGCCAGAGTACGGATGACTGACATAAAACACTTCGTATCAGCTTGCACCAGATGCATGTTAACATTTTTGAATTACACCAATTGTGTCATAAATATCGCGCGCACGCTGCTTTCACGATGGCAGCGTTGCTTTGATAAATTCTGGGGTAACTCATGTCATTTGGAAGACAACGCTAGTATCTGTTGAAACGGCGATTATCGTTGTTGCTACAGTTAATTTCTATTCCCAGAAGTTTTTGAGACAATCGGTATGTTATTTTCTAATGTAAGTTACTTTATGTAAGAGTTCTTGCGCCCATTTGTAACTATTTTTAAGTTATTTAAAATTTTGGAAAAAATGATCTGCATATCTCAGATGAAAAACATCTGCGAAAGAAAGTATTCATTATTAACGATTTCGTATTTTTTAATGTTATGGTAAATTGAATAGATGTCCCCTTCTCTTTTGATATATTTGCCCCAAAAATTAAGATAACATCCTATCGAGTTCCCTATGTGTATATAAAATTCTTCAGTTGTTTCGAAACTACGTCTTTTCCTTGATTTTAAGCTAATCAAGATCGTTAACTAAAACAAATGATGCAAAGTTGATCATTGATCAATGATTAGTGAGGTTTTTATTTATTAGGCACTTTAGGTACCATCTTTTAGGTAATTTGGCCTCATTGGTACCAGTAATTCACTAACTTTTCAGATTTATCTAATTCATATTTGTTTTTAAATTAAAAATTTATGATTTTGTTGCAGAAAATTGTGATTGTCCAATTGACAATACGTAGAAAGAAAGTAAGCAATGCATGATTAAATCGAAATAATTTCCACGTAAAGTTTATTCTACATGTATTTTTTTGTGATAGTTAATAAATACATAAACAAAGAGTATTTGTCCTGCGAATCCACCAAAGATCGTTGTGTATTCAGAATAAAAATTATTTTTTCTTTGATATAGAGACACACCAAAGAGTTAAATCTTACCAACTAGCTCTTCTTGAAAATCTACCTGACGTACGCAGATAATCAATGAGAGTACTTATTAAATTCTCTTTAGCTTTATGAAATTCAAATCATCGTCTTATTGGTTAGAATCCGCATCCGATATATGGATATTTTGTCCTATTTCCCACTGCATACTGTTCTCATGAAATCCATAAATAATGTTGTGTGTGCCAATATTCTTCAATATACTAAATTTGTGAAAGATTTAACTATACAGACGTGCAATCTTAATGGCACTGCAACTGCATAGATGAAATTCTACCGTCACTTGCATTATTTATTCCTACCGTACATCCATATTAGCCTCTTTTAGATATAAATTAGATATTTACATCGCTTGACAAGTAAATTTACATACATATACATACAAAGGGTAAAGAATTGATAATTTACGACCGATGTAAATTTCAATTATGTGATGTGTGAAAGTTATACCGTATACTGGGTTGTTTAGTTACATGGCAATAATTTTCATGAACAATTTTTACTGATCCTTCTATTTCTAGTGGCAATAGCACTCGCTATATATGTTTTATGGTCACAGTAGTAGCAGCTGCTATACCCATAACACAATATGAAGATTTAGGGTTAACCATGATTATCAATCATTATATACTTTTAAAGAGATTTTTGTGCATGGAAATATTTGAAAACATTTTTTTTCTTGCCGTGAAGTGAATGAAAGATTGCCAGAAATTATTAATGCAGGTAAATCAAATCGATATTCTCATTATATGGTAAAACTAAAGTTTCAAAGGAAACGGCAAGCTTCAAGTCTGATGAAAGTTAGAGCCAGAGTATAGAAAAATTTTGTTACAATTTGCTATATGACATGGAAATTGCAGCACCAAGAAGGGATTCGAAGTTTTTGACCAAACTTGGCAGAAACTTACTAATTATTCAAAGGTAACAACTAATATCTGATTCCTCATTCAGTCTCTTCTTACATTAATGTTTTCTCCTGTTAGACTTTAGTCTAACATGTTTTGGCCGTTTGAGTCTAGAATACGGCAACGAGGAAATTACCGCCAGTTGAGCGAATTCGACAGAAGTCGAATTATTGCGATGCGCGAAGGTGGTTTTCTATTCAGGGAAATTACAAATCGTCTTAATCGAATCCAATGCACTATCAGGCGCTGTTATGAGTCATGAACTAGAGAGGGCTAGGAAAGTCACCGATGCGAAACCCGGGCCTGGAGGAGAACTAATGAGGTGTAGAACTGCCACCTTCGCCTAATTACCCTAAAGGTCATCTTGTAGCTCTTCGAACCGTTTCTCGCCGAATCAAGGCTTTCGGCTTGCAATTCTATTTAGCACGTCTTGTAGCTCTTCGAACCGTTTCTCGCCGAATCAAGGCTTTCGGCTTGCAATTCTATTTAGCACATCTTGTGGTGTAGGTTGCAAATGCACTGCGAGATGGAGTGGTAGAGTGGTGTTCAATGATAAGTGTGGTGTTCTTATGAGGGTCAGACGAAGACGTAGGGAATGTCGCGATATTCAGTTTTCCATTGAAACGTGTGTCTACCGTGCCGTGGGAGTTAGGACATGGTGTGCTATAGCATATGGGATAGGTCCCATTTGATGTTCACCCAAGGCACCGTGAACATACAATGTTACGTTTATGAGGTGGTAGAACCCCATATTCTTCCTCGAATGCCAACTTTTTCAGTAGGATAATACCCATCTCTACGCCGAGAACTCCTCTAAACTGGTTCGGGAGGTTCATGTCAATATCTTTCCATGACCACTTGTATCTTTCGAACTTAAACCATTCCAATACGTGCAGGACATTATAGGAAGAAAACCGAGGAACTTAACAAATCCTCCGCAAACACTGGAAGGTCTCCGGCAGGAGATTGCTTGGGACACCATAACCCAAGAGGACATCAATCACCTACTGGAATCAATTCCATATTATTAATAAAAATAAAATAAAAATGTATTAATCTTTTGTTCTTTGTTTTTCTTTGAAATTATAATCAATTATTACCCATTAATAACTATAGGTTTATTATTTAATTTATTATAATCTTTAATTCGTTATCGACACATTTAAGTCTAATATTTTGAAGATTATGTGTGTGAAGAAATATATAAGTTGCATTATAATGCGGTATTTGAAGTAAATCTTCACTTAATTTGTTATGCACGATATATACATGTATACATTGTTTGCCCACATATAAAAATGTACGTTATATGGAATTTATTATTATTTATTTTTACATCATATTTCATACAATATTCAATAATTAAACATTCAAAGCTCTATAATTCCAAACAATTCTTGACGACACTATTTCACTGACCACAAGATCAAAACTCATTGTACTGTATACATGCCACATAATCTTAAGTTTTGGTGCCACGTAGTTTGAATTTAGAAACCAGTCAACTACTCTTATAACCATTTCGATAAAGTTTTTAATTTTCAGACAATTACATCCATTGTTTAGATTCTTTTAGATTATAAAAAAGGGGCAGTACTATTATTCTTTGTTTTCAACATTTCACATTATTAACTAACTAGCTTAGATTGTTAACATTGTATTTATTATATTATTACGAATTATTTTACGAATCAACTGGTGCTACTGTTTCTGGTTTTATGGACTTGACTAGAAAAAAGGCGCACATTTTCTCTTATGACCCCAGCTTTGCCAAAGAATTCGCTGTGGGGCAATGTAAACACTACACAATCCGTAATTTTTTAAATCGCAATATTGTTACTTATTGCTGTTAAATTATGCGTTTTTCACATTTTTGTTCTTTGTTCTCCTTATTATTTTCTCTTAGGTTTACCAGTTTTCCTAGTTGTTGTTTCTCTACTTTATTGAATTTTGTTGCAATTAATGGTAGGTTGGTTTAAATTTATCAATTAGTCTCAATTATTTATGTAAAAGCCATTCTGAAAGCATCTACACAAAAATCTATGAAAAATAGGCATATTGTCTACCAAAAAACGTGGGAAAAGCACAGTATTAAATAATAATCAATAACGAGAACAATTTCTGCTTTTGGAATTGATATTTGACAGATTTGCAATTGCTGTATTTATGCTATCCAACAACGAGTTCTCTGGATAAACGTGGTGACGCCGAAAGCAATTTGGCACTTTTCGCTATCCGATTTTGTACAAAAACAAGAAGATACACTCCATAAAATAGGAAACAATTAGTTTCTTCGAAACCTTAGCTTCCGTCCTTTAAAGCTGCAGATAGAAGAGCGTTTCCTGCGCTGCGTGTCGAACAAAGCGTTTTCAATGGATTGGGATACACGACAGCCCAAAACGCTACGAGTACATACATACATACTACAACAAACATGTTTGTTGATAGTGTACAGGATAACGTTAGCTGTATTCTCGTCTATCACACTCAATACTAGTTGACGTGTTACGTTGTTAGTGTTCACATCGCAGAGTTTTTTCTTAACGCTAGGAATGTTGCGATCGTTGGCGGTGGTTTATTCAGAGTAAATGCTCATGTACTGTAGCATATTAGAATCAGTAGGATCCATCAAATTAAAAAAAGCTTCATGTTTCTTTCTCTTCGCTTTGCTCTATTATCGCTGTAGTATATATTGTTCTAATCTGCTGGAAACTTATTGGTTATTAAGATTTCTTGAAAAGAATACACTTGTGTATGTACTGTTTACCAAACTTCTTAAATTATTAGAAGAAGAAATTGACGTAAATTACAGGATTGTATATTTGATTCCACTGTCCTTTGTTAAAAGGAATTTAACCAATAAAGACAATTATTTAGGACATGTATGCATTAAGATTGAGGATAAACTTCCTTTATGCTAAATTTTATGTAGTTACACGTATCTAGTTGAGCGAGTAAAACCTCATACATAGAATTACTTGGAATTGCTGTAGATAGCGGTAGATGCTTCACTTGTCCAGACGCCGTTGTAAAAAACGGAAAAAGCCACACATATTCAACTAACTCACGTACATTTACGTGCAGACAAGACGCGAGAGCAAGACAATATATACGATCAACATTTCCACATGATTGCATTGGTGATTTATCTTAATGCAGCCATTCAGACATGATGTATTGTCTATTCGCAACCCGGCGTTACAAAATCCCCCAGGTATTTAGGTCGCCATCCGTGTAAGCGATCGTTCATTCCGGTTTCGTCTGTATGTGTCTATGCATTATAGTTGTATTATATGCATGTTTGTTACGAAGGGAATACATCGTTGTTCGTAGATGTTTGAATAAATTCCAATAAAGCTTGGACAAACTCTAAAATTCCTAACGATTTTCAGTGTTATGCGAACAACTACAGCGTTACAGTTACAATAATTAATTGAAAGCTTTCTATGAATCGCGTGGTGTAAATAAAATTCCAAAAACGGCGCTTCTTTCTTTACTTAGAGCCTGTCAACTTCCGGATCTATAACTCGGTTTCTTTTTTTAACTTATTCTCATTTGTATATAATATAATATTATTGTTCTTTGGTCTGTAAAACAATAAATGCGGAAAAATAAAACGTATGTATAGTTCTCCAATAGTCGCATGAACCTACTTCAAAGAAGGCAGTTATGTAATATTCTTGACCAGTATTTTGTTAGTACTTGCGTTCTTCCAAGTACATAAAGGAAATATAGTGATTATGTTTTGTATCCACAACATACAAGCTAACAGATCTTTAATTGTTTAGGCTATATGAGAGATGGTATGATTTCTAAACATCATTTAAATTTGAATATATTTTAATGAACCAGCTACCACCAACCACTATGTGTATACGCGTTTCGCTGTATCACAGCTTATCAGTACGCCTATGTGGAAGGTAGCAGCTGTACTTCAAATTCGCGTATATATACGATGTTGAAGCTAACTTGTTCGGAGGAGAGTATCTAATTAAAGATACTCTAATCACGGAGATTGTCGAATTATATCGCTATATCGACCTCTGCAGAATTATGCAGTCTTTGTGTTCGACAATCTCCGTGATTAGAATATCTTTAATTAGTGTATTAGTGTCGGAGGCTCTCTTAAAACCAGGAACCGTACAGCTTGGCAATAGAAATTACACTGTTACATTTCCTGCCGAACATTCCTTCGCCTTCAGAGATTCTATACACTTCCACTCTGGTATTTGAATTCTGCACCATATGCGATAACACCGACGTTCATCAGTGCTTGCCTATTAATAATGGATTAAATGCTGTAGTGAGAAGGTCGAACGCCACTTCTTCTACTAATTAATAAGTATCATCCCGTCTATTTAGCAAGAAGTGTCGTAGCCAAGATTATGAAAATGTAATTTAATGAAGTGTTTTAATTTTAATGCAACCATTCCTATTTACATTAAAGCAATTTGGAAATGTCGTCTGATACTGCATATATTGCACCACAAGCAAAGAATGTACCTCTTGGCATCAAACAGCAGTAAAAGGCCGAATACAGATGCCAAACCAACTTTCGAGCAGCTCCTGGACTGCTAATCCTGAAACGGTACGTAAGTGAAGTAAAGTAAGAAAAAGTGGTCTGGCAAATAACTCAGAAGAACTGGCGGAAAAAGAGTTGGAAATCCGCATGCCTTTAGAAGATGGCTAGAAGATGGTACTAGTTAAAAACGAAATCACAAAAAATCGTTATTAATGGAATATCTTTGAACATTGTACAGTGAAAAACATCAATTCAGTAAATCGTGTTCGTTGACTTCGTTTTGTTAAAGCAACAAACGAAATTATATTAACTAATACATTTATTACAGCAATAAACTACGTTTATCAAATCGAAACCTTTTTTTAGTATAATAAATTCATTTATTAACTTACTTTGCTGTACATAGTTACAAGGCTTGCTGCAAACAGAACAATAATGAAAAAAAAAAGTCATTGCTGTTACTAAAAAAAAACAGAATACTCGAAACGCTGGAACCTATTTTCCAAGAAACCGCTTTTAAAACAAGCATATGCAAATAGATTTCGATATCTGAAGGCTATCCCATCATGAACTTGAAGATTTAAATTTTACATTATTTGCATTATTATCTGACATGCCATCTTGAAAGCTATAAGTTTCATGATGCAGCGTTTCATTTTCGAAGAACTCCAAAATTCGGCTCGCGCTCTTTGTTCGAAATCATATGCCCAACGCTACATCTAATTGCAAAATTTAAGAGGACTGGTTTTGTTCTTGTTATCAAGAGGCCGACAACGTAAAGTTTGTTCAGCTGAAAATATTGATAGCACGAATGAAAGTATGACCAAAAGTCCAAAGACTCAATTCGTCAACGGTCACAGCAATTGGGCATTTCAAAATTGTTCCTGCAACGAATTATTACAAAAGTCTGTTGTCTGCGTGCATGCAAGATTCAATTGATCCAAGAACTGAAGACTATAGATTGGATCTTAATTTAGTAAACGAATCATATTCGGCGGTGGAGCCCATTTTCACATTAGTGATTACGTTAATAAACAAAAATGTTGCTTTCGAAAAGGCGAAAATCATCAAGAGATTGTGGAGAAATCAACGTATCCTCGTCGTGTAACCGTTTGGTGTGGATTTTCGTTGCAAGGTGTGCTTGGACTATACTTTTTTAAAAATGGGGATAGCCGTTAGAATGGTGAACGATATCGTTAACTTTTTATGGCCTCTTCTGAAAGATATGGACTTCGTTAACCTTTTTTTCCAACAAGACAAGGCTACTTGCCAAACTGCCAAAGAAACTAAGGATAAGTCTACGCAGATAGTTCGGAGACAACTGATTTAAAAAATAATATTTGTGCGGTTATTGACAAAACTATCATGACTGTATATGACAAAACAATCGACAATTTTGAAAAAATAATTACTATATACATATGGAGTTGGACAACATATGGACATTTACAAGATATTGTGTTTCTCACATAACTTTAAATGTATTTTACATGCCATACTCGTTTATTTTTTGTTTTACAGATGATGTGGTTTTATCGTTTTATCGTCACTTTCGGCAACTACAAACTTGGTTATTTTTCTTGAAACTATTCTGTGAGTCCCTTCGAAATGTGGTATCCATTTAATTAAAATGATCTATGTGCACCTCCTTGTTTGCCTCTGGAGCACATTGTCGCAAATCCAAGTCATTAATGCCTAAACTACCTACAAACTTATTAAATACCTACTCCAAAATTGTCAACTTATCTTACCTTTTTGAATATGACTCTCTCTGTTAATATAGCTTTTCTGAAGCGACTTTCTAATGCCAACGTTCGTTCCCAAGTTTCTAATCTTGTCTACCGGCTAAAGAACAGTTTTCAGAAGATCTATGGTGCATTGCTAAGTAGAAACCATTCAAGGTAACATTGAACCAAAGCAAACTGAGATGGATAGTATACACGTGGGATACGTAGTTCAGAAATCATAAAAAAGAAGAAACAAATAAATATAGGGAAAAACAGACCTAGATTGACACAAAATGTTTGGAAATTTCCAATTTGGTTGGTCTATTCTTCTATAAGGAACAAACTGAATGACTACTACATAGTTGTATATACCATTAAAAATACTGTAGTGCCGAAGCATCCTCTGTTCAATTTCTTGCAAAGAATGGTATGTAAAATGCGGACAAAATAAAACGATTCTCGCGCACGTCACAAATAACAAATCAGCCGCATGTCCCCGCTATGACCGTCGCGGCCACCATGCTGTCAGACGAGACGAGCTTTCCACAGATTTCGCGCACGCGAATTATGTGCGTGCCCGAGTTCATGTTCATTATCGAGAATTGATTTTATTGACTCTCGTCGGCCGGACTTATTTGTTTTCTATACGTGTTACGATCTCACGGCGAAATTTTAATTGTGAAGTATTTCAATGAGATTACCGTTAATTTCCTTGATTACGAAAGTCGATAAATCCTATGCGCTCGAGAATTTTATACGGCAATTAACGAAATCCCAAAGATAAAAGTCATTTGATATCGAGCGTGCGTCTGGTTACTAGAAATTATCGACGTGCACTCTACGGGAAAAAGAAGTAAACTGACGTATAACGTTTCAAGCTTAGCCATTAACTTAGTTGTAACTGGATGAGGTGAATAATAGCTAAAAATACATTTACAAGAGTGTACATCTAAATATAGCGCTGCGACGATAATTTACGACATCGTTTGAACATGTCAGCCGGTAAAATTTTAAAACCGTCATCTCTAAAACCAGTAATTGCGAATATGTAGAATAAGTAATATGTCATAGAACACCAGTCGATGAACAAGACTCCAATGACAGGTAACATCTTCATAATATGTACAGCTTTCTGCGAGCACTACGGAGCTTTTAAAAATAGTGAGTTGTGTCGTTTGTACAGTGAATGACTCACGACCTCGTGTTATAATACCTACTCACCATCAGATGTAACAAGGAAATTAATTACATTTAATGTAGGTCTATTAATTAATGGATTTCTAAATTCTTTGTTCGATAACGATCGGACAATTAAATTATTACAGTATATTAGGTCCATTAAATTTCGAACAGCATGTAACTATCATCAAAACTTCTTAATTCTGTTTTTAAAAGTGTACACTTACGTATCACGTGTATTAAACTGGCTCATTCATTCCATATAGGATATCAAGGTAATAATTCATTTTATGTGTGTATTTGAAATACACGATTATCGAATTTGTCAGTTGTGCACAGTAAAAAATCAGAGGCTGATAAAATGATTTCATATGTAGTAGATTTTTTGTTTGCAAATTTTAAACTAGCAAAGGAACACAAGTAAGTACCCTCACTGATTTAAATGAAACTTAGTGGGTATAGACTAATCTAGAAGAACAACGGTAACTTTCTCAGCTGCTAAATCATCCGCTTTCGGGAGGTGAAGCAAAAAAGTTAAGATAACTATTTAACTGTTTTAATAATACCAAAGTATAGTGACAATAGTTTCTTCTCACAGTTATTGTTCACCAGCAACCCCCAACCGCCATTATTATTTAAAATTTTTATTTGCTAAAAAAATACAAGAGGTTATATTCAATTCAACCATACATATTAAACATGCCAAAATTGAGTTATTTAATTAAAAAAAAAACAATTATATAATTATGAATGTCTAAATAACGACAGTGCTTATTGTTATTTATGTGAAAAAAATAATAAGTAATGTGCTTATTTAAATATCTTTAATATCCTTTAGATCATTTTGCATTATATGCATCATATTGCACTATTTCTGTGTTGCTGAACTCTTAACCTTTATTAAATCGCTAAGCAGTTAAACGTCCTCAAGGATTTATAATATTCCCATTTATTTTTTAAAGATATGTCCAGAGTGTTACGTACAGCCACTCTACCATATCATTAACCATTCTTTTGAAAACCGTATTTTTCCTGATAACTTCAAGCACATGAATGTGATACTTCTTTACAAAAAAGGTGATGTTAACGATTTAGACAATTATAGCCCTTGTATCTGGCCGGCTGTATAACTTTTTTTTACTAAATACAACTTGATTACTTGTCATCAGCATGGGTTCCTTCAGGGTAAAAATATGGAAACCGCTGTTTTCGATCTAACGAGTTTTATTGTTACCGCCCTGGAGCTTAAGAACTTATCATGTTGCATTCTACTTGAGCTGTCGTGGTTTAAATCCTACTTGGGTCATAGACAGCAGACCGTTGACATCAATTCTAATGGTGTTTGTGTTCATTCAAATCCCATTTATACTTATAAAGGCGTGTCTCAAGGGTAGTATCTTGGGGCCACTACCTTTTGTCATTTATTTTAATGATGCTTATGCTGTCGAATGTCCTTCGATAGAGAACAGACCCATGTTGATGGACTACACCAATGACTTACAGAGTATGTTCTTGCAATATTTCAAGATGCGCTGAACAGCGGAAATATTATCCACGACAAGGTCTATGTCGTCAAATGTGCAGAAAGCACTTTCTTTTCAAAAGTGTTACTAAGAAACCTGCCTAAAACCTTGTCGGTGATTTTAAAGTGGGTCCCGTATTTTTTTATTATTATGTACTTCTCTACATTAAAAATGAAATGATTGATTAGACCCAGCGTCTACAATATTCTTTTTTATGAAAATTAAAAAGTACCCATTGTTTTGTTATACTACGCAGTACCAATAAGAGCGAATGAACTAATGAAATTTCTGGGGAATTAGTTACTGTAGTGATTCTAACTACTAACAATTCTAAAACGATTTCAATAACCATTTGGCATTTTCATATTCGTTCGCTGAATATTTAAAGATCTTCAGATATCATAAATTACACATATAGTTAAATACTAGTACCAAGTTATGTAGGTATATCTACGTCCGAGTTAACCGTTAATTATAAAAAATAAAATTGCATTCGACTACCGGTTAACAACGTGTATACCTACGTAAATGTTGCAATACTGTTCGTTGGTAAAATTATAATACAGGTAGAGACAGGCTGCCGTATAGCTCCCTTAATCAAGATTTAATCCGTAATGAACTCTGACCATAAGCGTCGGTTTCCTATCTAATTTCTACCGGATAACAAATTGTTGGATTCAAGCGGAAATTTTGCGCAAAATTCTTCGGTAATCTTCAATCTATCGACCTACCACTTAGACATACTCGGTTCAACATTACGCCTTATGCTTTAACCTCAAACAAATGAGTGCCGATACCGATTTACACATACTTCTGTTTACGGCCGACGATTATACTATTTTTTAGCCTTGCGAAACGGAACTACACGTAATAAATAACATCGGGCGCTTTATTCTAAACGAAAGAGCTAAGATTGTGTGGTACAATTTAATGGTACGGTATCGGGTATTGAATGTCTGTTATTGATCGAGTTAATATGTGCATAAAATTATTAATAATAATGTATTGTTTTGCCGCAGAGAATTTAACCATTGCTATTTAACGGGAACCATTATATATCCTATATCTCATCCTATTGCTCCATGCGTACAATCGTTTGCATTTCTACATTTGGTTGCGCAATTCGCTTAAACACACATCTTAAGTAGATGTAATGAAAAAGCAAACAAATGAAAATGGGGTGATCTGCGCAAAGTTAATTAACGAAACAAATAATGCAGTTGCATTGCAAATAAACAAATACACAAATATCTCAGCTTAATTTTAATTGTAATAGATTTCAAATCTCTGATTATATAAAAATATTAGTGATACTTAGCTTTTATACCTAGCATTATGAAGATTAATTAAAATAATGAAATAGGTATGAATTATAATTAAAATAATAATAAAATATTTTTTAGACAATTTAGATATCATTAATAACATTGAAAACTTGGAAACAATTACATATTTTGCTACGGGCGATGTAAGAATCTCTAAATCACGTAACGTTTTTTTTACTAGCTTTGCAGAAATGTAAATTTTCTTAGCACGTCTGATTGTGATAATAATTATATTGTCGCTTATCTTTGAAAAAGAAGAGATTTCTCAGCAATTTGTCTAGTCAGTTCTAACCAAGAAAAATTTACAAACTGCCGGATAAGAATAATAAACGAATTAACTTACTTGTGTCGTTTTTATGTGGTCACTGAGGGTATCATCCGCAATAAGTTATAGTTATAAAGAATAATTTTTTCAATTACATACGTCAGTGACATTTTCATGTTGGAATTAATTCTACTAAACGCTTTGTTAATATTAGACAAAGTTTTATCAAAAGAATAGGGATACTATGTAAGTGACAGAATTTCATTTAATGCTTATCTATACTTGATCGGTTGCGTTAGTTAGCTTTAGTGGCCATGACAAGGTTTTTGAATAATTTTGACCAATAAAATTATGTATAGCAAGACAATATGAGGCACTTACATCGCTATACATGCATACATATTGAAACGTCAGTACGCCCAGAGAAATTGTTTTCTAAATGAATAAATTAAATTTTCACGGTGGCTAGATGCGGAAATGTGCCCTAGACACTCTCTCGGAAGATTAAATAAAAAGAAGTAGTAAATAATAACGTTTTGCGAAAATAAAATTAATGATAACGCGTCACGCACTGAACTCCCCCATACTTTTGCATAATTAGAAATTAGAAGTTGAATTTACCTTCTCTTGAAACAAAATCTAAACACTAAAACATTCGGATTTGCTTGGAAAATAATACAGCCAAACACATCCTACTCAACGACTATTTGAATAGAATAGAATTGAACTAAATAGAAAAATTGTGGTAGTGTCCCTTCTCTTCTTCGTTTAAGATAGCATTTATCAAATATTACGGCTAATTACGATACACATTACATAATGGACAATATTATTTGATGTATTCCAATTTAATTTTCTTGATGTAAAAAATACCCTATTACAGCGTCCAATACACCATACGAGTTCCTAGCTTCATGACTTTTAGAAAGTATAGACAACGGAAAGGTATATATATTTCTTCTTGACTTAACTTGACAATTTACTATTGAATCATATTTAAATATGATAAAGATAAAGTATATAGAATTTATTCTACACCCGTTTGTAGGAAAATGTTACACTAACGACGGATATTTACGACGTGAAGAAAGTGGAGAGAAGTCAAGTTATTTTGGCGTTTAACCAGACTTGTCGTTGAATGGAAATAACCAACTAACAAAACACCAGGAACAGGGAGAGGAAGGCTCGAGGCTATATAAACCACTGACGAAACTGGGAAAGGGGGCATAACGGCTGTGCCTTGACAAAAGTTGATTTAATGAACATTAGCTGAACGACACTCCAAACGGCGCTACCCTCAATGTCGCAATTTTATTAATATAACAATATACATGTGTTTTTAAATATATCGTTATGCAACAACATTCCTTCCTCCTATTATAATAGACTGGTTTATATTTCTATTTAATATGAAGGAACGTATTTAAGTTCGCGGAATGCAGGGATTGGATGGTAGTCAGAGAGCTGTCTCAAGTTGTAACGTGTTCAGTGACTCATTATTAGTATAGATATCAAGTTGCAATTGCATTACTAGTGTTTGAACTATCGTTGATCAAGCAACTCAATCGAGCCTTACAAAGCGAGGAAAGTTTGTTCAAACCTGCTGGAAAGTATTCGTTTGCTTATGGTGATTCTTGTTTGGAAAAACTATGGTTCACAAGTCGCATGATCTCTTTAAACGAGCCAAGGAATTACTTGAAGAAATCTCGCGGTCGGGGTAACCACTCCGGAACTTATTGAAAAAGTCGCAAAGTTACTATTCGAATTTGCTTGACTAAAGAAGAAACAGCTCGCAGAAATGATTGGAATATGGGATACAACCACTTATAGTATATATATTCTTCATAATCATCTTAGCATGACTAAGGTCTAAAAATGTTCACGTTGCCGCAAAAACATCAGCGCATGAAACGGTTCCGTGCGTTTTTGGATCTCTGTAGTAAAGATGGGTTTGCTGTATTGAGTCAAATTGTTACTGGGAATGAGACTTGGGTTCATCACTATGAATCTGAGTTCAAATAAGACTCCATGCAATGGCATAAAAAGGCACACCACCACTCAGGAAAACTCACGGAGACGATTTTTTGGAACGCGGAGGAATCCTGTTGATAGAGCGTTTCCATAATTGGAGAATACTATGGTTCAATCCTGAAGCGGTTAAAAGAAGTCATTAAAGAAAAAGAAAACGAAAATTGAAGAAAGGTGTCCCGTTCCTGCACAACAGTGATCCGGTCCAGAGTCCAGAGTCGAGATGCGCTGGCTGCCCTGAGTAAGGTATTTTATATAAGATATTTTAAAATACCTATCTCACACTCCAGATCTCGCTCCAAGTGATTATCACCTGTTTCCAAAAACGAAAAAAAAGCTGCGTGGGAAGAAATTTATGAGCAATGAAGAAGTAAAGGACGTAGTTTCGGCTAATTTTTCATTAAAAGATTGAAACATTTCTTCATGAAGGCATACACGAGTTAGTTGAATAATGTTGGGTTGCAGGTGAATATACTGAAAAAGAAAAATAATTGTGTTGTTTTATTTTCTCTTCATTTTTATCCACTGAACTTAAAAACGCTCCTTCGTACTTAGATAGTTTCGATAAACATATTTTTGTTGGTAAGCAAATGTAATACATACATTTAGAACGCACTACCACAGCTCGCTCCTCAAGTCGACGTGACAACGCCCAACAGTAACTAAGGTAAATCTTTAAATTTTTAAAAGATAATTTTGATTTTGGATTATGCGAACTTTTAATGGACAAGTATCTTACTAAATTATATGGACAAAGTTAGACAATTTAGTTAGATATTTAATTCTTTCAGTCAGATTTATTAAAGTTAGTGAATTGGAATAGCCTAGGAGTTGCCGTCAGGATGCGGTGAGCGAAAGGGTTAATAATAAACCGTACTTTACATTTTTTTTCTGTGTTACCGGAAGCCCAACGGGGTTTTAAGTTATATAGGGAAACCGTCATACTTGTACAATCCTTCGGGGTGTATGTAGTACGCGAAGGATCCAGTAGCTCCCAACATGAAATGGATGACTCGAAAATTGAACTGAATCCGTAAGAAAAACTACCACTATTCTTGTCGGAATTCTAAGTCACGGCTTCTGATCACGTTGCAGTCATAAGTAAGCTTTCTCGTTACTGTACCACCAAACCGCATAATTCACTTTACAGTTACTTTAAAGAATTACTTTAGCTAACTTTACCATTAGGTTGTTTAAGAAGTTTAATCTTGGATTGCCGCCAAAAATCAATATTTCCCACCTATTAGGATATAAAATTTAAACACTAACGAGAGAACGCCGGTAAATGGAACCTTGAGGGTTTATAAACCAATTTGGTAATATTCTTTTTTGTTGTACAATCACTCTCTTTTGGAGTCTAGGCTCTCTTAAATGTAATACAACTCCTCGCTCCCACTTGCTCTGAAACTATGAGTGTTCTCTATTAAATGTAAAAATCTTTATTTAGTACAAAAGTACGTTGAATTTATATAAGTCTGCCGTCTTATTCCATACTAGACATCGAAAAAAAACACTTTGCATGTAATTCATGTCAAATGAAAAAATAAATTGAAGAAGCGTGTGGTGTCAACCACGTTTGTAAAAGGCGCCTGTTATTTCTATGTGGAACTTAAATCTTTTCAACTACTTACTAATTTTTAGCTTGCGTAAACCTACTGATACGTTATTTATACTAACGTAAGACCAAATCTCCAATTTGGTTTTATTTTAATTTTTAATTTATTTCTATCAAAAAACGATGATATAAATTATGGCGATATTCTTACGTTAAATATAAATGTAAATAAAAATTGGTCTGTCTTTATAGAAAAATAGACAGAAAATTTAATTCATTTTGTCCTCCTTGTTTTTGTAAATGTCTATACCTTCCAGTGATTGATTAAGTTACTTCTATAGCTCATTAAAATCATTTGCATTCGAAACTTCTCTTCTTCAATAGAAAATATTCAAATCGAAGCATTTCCGATGACATCAGAACAAAGTGCTCTTAATGAAACTGTCAATCAGTTAGGTTAGCGAACGAGGCCGCATTTAAATCTGTTCGAATAATTACCGATTAAATTCGTCTAATTCGTTGCGGAGATCATTTGAGTGGTCTGATGGAATCCGGCTTAACGGTAGTTAGTTGGTCCGAACTAAGGAATAAATTATTTAATAAGAAGGCGTAACATGACTAACAAACCGATCTGTAATATTTAATGTTATGTCGGTTACTGGGACACCTAGCATTATTAACTCAACGTATTGATTGCGCCTCTGCCACAATACATTATAAAGGACATGACAGAAATAACAGCAAATCATTTGTAAGGTTAAGCGTGCTTTTTTGTTCTTCCAAGTATCACCCACCGATGTACGGGCGGCTTACGCTTTCATTTGCGCCATTGTGTCACTGCTTGAGGAGAACAAAAAGCGTGTCCATGTTTTTCTGCCTGTGTATATCTATGCATTATATACGCACACACCACACATGATATAAGCACAATACATACACTGACAGTAAGTGCCAGTTGCGTAATGCGGTATTTTTTCCTTGTTCTATTTATTTACAACTCTAATGACACCATTAGGTATTACCTCTACAGCGCATTATTCATATTACAATCAGATTACGTACGTTTTTCACGTCCATAAGACAAGACGCCGACTAGACGCTCAGATTGGTAACCACACATTGTTAATTTCAGTACGTAAAGGTTGGACTCGTATCGTATTACTTTCGTTCGTTTAGTGTGGATATTTCTTTTCTTGATAAAATCACAATACAAAAGATAAACATCAAACTTGCTCCTTTATGAAAGCATTATAAAAGATATTAATTTACTTCAACTTTACTTTTAAATGGTTTAGGAAACTTAGTATCCAATATCTATGTATACGTATTACTTACATTATAACAATAAAAGATGTAGGTACTCAATTTAATTGATGTACGGACCGCTGTGTTCTAAAATAACCTGACTACATTACAATACAAGATGATTACTTTTATCTACATACGCTAGCATTGATTAGCAATCCTTTTCATCAAATTTTACTGTTGTTAAAAATTACTAGATATCAACGTTGCATTATTTCTTTTATATGAATTTTATGTTTTACTAATTGGTATTGCAGTAAATGGAGCTACTTCAGCAATAAGCCTGCATTAGCGAGTGCGCACTCATTGGCGGCGATGATATATTTGATAACAGTTGGACATATCTGAAGTGGGGATTCATATTCATACGGTAGTATGAATGTGTATGAATCACGGGTTGGATTGATGATGGCGAACCGACAGCGTGCTGTTATGTTCGACGAGTGTTAATAGATTTCTTAACCGATTTCCGACATTAGAATATGTTTGTAAAAGACATGTTAATAGCAAACAGCATCTGTTAAATGCGAAACAAGATATACTATATTATAAATTTCTATATGACTTTATTTTAAGTGTATGCAACATCCCACAAAGTATTGTAGGCAATGAGGAATTTCGAAAATTTTGGGGGAAATACATTCCGGAATGGAGTTAGTTAGTTTAATTTACCGCGGGTGAAAAACACAATTACGGCTCAAATCAAGACAGAGTTAAAAAATAAAAAAAAATGGCTGACGGTGCAAGAAAGAATTGCATTTTATATGTGTTTGTGCGCACTTTAAAAAGCGATGTTCCACTACGTAGTGCAATATTACAGAAAGCAAACGTGGAAACGATAGTAGAAATTATAATAAATTCCGGCGGGAATGTATCGGTAACCCAACTTGTAATGTTGGTTACAGATGAGGGTTCAAACATGGTTAAAGCTAGAAAGTTACTAAAACAATCTCATCCTCAATTGCTTCATCTAACCTGTTTGCTCCATGCATGTTATCTTGTAGCTGAATTTATTAGAAACAGTTATTGAAAAGTAGATCAATTAATAATTTCTACTAAAAAGGTTTTCATTAAATCTCCAAAATGCATTCGTGAGTTTAAACAGGATTGTCCGGGCATTCCTCAGCCACCACAGCCGGTATTGGCGAGATGGGGAACGTGGCTTTATATTATGATAAATTTTTGCACATTATTAAACCTTGTATCTTAAATTTAAATCCGCAATAAGTCCAAGCAATTTCACTAAGCCAGCGGCTTCAGATATCGAACATCAACAATACAATCAAACTAAAATGGTAAGTAAATAGATATATTATTTTTAATATAGTTAGTAACCGAGTCGTACGCTACTGCGAAAGCAATTGTTTCTGCAGGCTTATTTATTAAGTGCTAACCTAGTAGAAAAGCCACAATCTTAAAATATGTAAATGACAAACTAAACAATTACTCATAAGGATGCAACTACACTTCCACTAGTTCTCCGGCCGTAAATAGGGCGCGATCGCCTAGATAGTTCTTCAATTTTGTTTCAAATTGCGTAAAGTATTACAAGTTCGTATTTCCTCAGGAAGTTCGTTAAAAATTTTCTACATAATTCGTATCATATCTTTCACGAGATTCAAAGAATATATTTTGCTCTCTAGTTGCAGTACTGTGGGTATTCTTAATTAAATTAAACTTATATTTATTGGTGAATGTATATATACTGGAAATTCTTCAAAGCCAAAATACAAAACCGTCTGAACAGATTCCGGCACTGATGAATCTCTAAAATTCCAGCAATAATACTATTTATCTACTTTTCAGTAATAAAAGCCTAATGAGCCGTAGTGGACAAATCTCATAAACGTATTCCATAGGTTACTTAGAGCCAACTAAAGCATGATAAGCTATAAGTAACTGGCTTAAACGCATGGCATATTTTAGATTTCTAAATAAATAGCAGATTGAATGTAATTTAGTAGGCACATGGTGTTTCAAACCCCGAAGTTAACAATTGTCAACATTACTTGGGACCTGGGGACCAACAGTCACCTCTATATTAGCACAACTACTCTGCCTATTGTGAAAGCGGACCACTCGGGTTTTACTTGCCTTCAAATGCAACAAACTTTATAACTACACCAATTACTCCTTTACAGTCCTGTATCAATTTAGTTAGCTTCTTTGCAAAATTCTCCTAATTCTTTTCATTGTGTACTAGATGTTTTGACGTCGTCAGCAACCCAATTGTTATTCATTTTCTTATTTAATATGACTTTGTGACATGCTCACGCCGAATAGATAAAATAAGATAAAAGATAGCAATATTCTTCTTACTTTAAATAGTCTATCTACCTTTTTTAACTACAACCATTCGGATTAAACGTTCGGCAAATATATAAGAAGAAAGCAATCTATTTTACTTTCTAAAGTTTGACATTAAAATGTGGTATTTATAAGATTAGCCTTAAACAAGTAGCAAAATGACATCCTTTTAACTCTATGATTTTCACGAATCAAAAAAGGAAAGGTAATAGTTATAGGATCAGTATTTTACGTGTAGAACCAGCCAACAAATTCTTACCTTATAATACATCTATCTTCCGACTTAAACTAACCACATAAACTACCTTATTGCGAATTCTTGTCTTAATAATCTACATTTGCATTTAAAATGATTTTTATTTTGATCTAATCGCCTATCATTATTTATTATTTGATTATACTGGCTATATCTAATATAGCTTTAAGACATTGCAAAAATGATATAACTGTTGTTCAAGATTGAAAGAGGTTCCTGCAACATATAATTTAGCCCGGCACTGACCCACTGTTTAAATATTCCGTGTGTATAAACAAAAGGTCAATCTTCTAGGTTAGGCTATCATTGATCTTTTTACCGCAATTTGCAAGCCGACAGTAACATACGAAAGAATCAAATAACTGTTTATTATTATCCCCTATATGTTAGATATTATCAAGTCGAGTATTGAATTGTCTTATTTGAAGATTTAATTAGGTATAATTATAGTGCGGTAATATATCAATAAAGATAAACTTGTAAATAAATTTAGGCTTATATCGGTATATTAACATATAACTTGACATACCAACGAAAAATAGAGCTTTGTAATAATGATTTCTATAGAGTATATTATATACATTTCACATATGTGTTATAAATTCGTTGGTTGGGTATTAATAAGTACTTATAGCAACTAAGAAATTTTTAATTAATTACGGCAGTCACCTTGTTTGTAGACGTAGTACAGCTAATCAATCACAGAACTTAACTAACCGTTAGAGGTATAGAGCTTGCACAAAAGAAAATGTCAACTAGATATTTATGGAAATTCTTGAAAATTTCTAAAAGAATAGGCAACAGTAGGTTTCGAAATTTGTAAATGATGTTTTTTTTTTTTAAATCTACCTGACCTGCATTTATGGCAATAAAGTGAAATTTAACTTAAAACTACATTACTGCTTCTGAAATAACGTAAAAAATGCCCATTTCTGGTTCATCTCCTTTTTTTTCTTTTTAAGTTTTGTTCAAATATTTAAAATTGCATTTTTTTAAACTGGATATTTGCATTTGCCTTCCGTGCATTGACGCGTCTTTTTTATAATTAAGCATACATATAGGCGTTTAGCATGGCGAGCAGCTACTATGATGATTACAGAAGATTAAACACAAATACTTCAAATTTGGCATTTATGTTTTTATCTATTTCTGTCTAATTGTCCAATTAATGGGTCACAGAAAAGCATTATGGTAGTGGTTTATTATGTATTAGCAAAAAAAGGGGATCAAAATAAAAATACAAAATAGAACAAATGTTCAAAGTGCCCACCTTTATATTCCACACAATCTGCAAGACTATTGCGAAATTCCTGAAGGGAAAAAATTAAATATCAAATTTCAGGTATTTCCCTTTTATTTTCTATAATCATAGAAGTAGCTACTGGCCAGAATCATTCCAAATGAGACCGCTTTTTTTAAGAAACCTATTGGCAGTACGATAAGCTATGAAACTGATACGGTCTCAACAATAATTAGAACTGATCCATACCCATATCGAAACTTGTGAGATTCAATGGAGTCAATTGAAAGTAGCTAATTATCTTACCTTAGAAAGTTCGTAATTGGCCATCAGATGCAAATAGTAAGTAATAACATAAGCAGGTTCGCTGATAGATTCATCATAAGCTAATTTCTGAATCTGCCGCACATTTTGAAATAAATAGTATGCCTTCTCAAGTAATATCTGAATTCATTAGCATGATTTTGATATTTAGCACGTTTTTATACATCTTTCTATTGAAAGTTGTTTTTTGTGTTTGCACCTTCCTAAATTACAACGTATTTAGTACATAAATCCTAACAAGTACATGTTAGACTATTCGATATATGTAAATATATCTAGACCAAATTCGTTCTTGTTCATGTCCATTAATGTTTCTCAAGGGATAGCTAACAGTTTCACCATATGCGCATAAATTTTACACTGAGTTGCCTATTAATAGCTAGTTGCACTCTAACCAAAACCCTACTGGGTTTTGGTTTTGGTTTTGGGTTTGGTTTTGGGTTTGGTTTTAGGTTTGGTTTTGGGTTTGGTTTTGGGTTTGGTTTTGGGTTTGGTTTTGGTTAGAGTGCAACTAGCTATTAATAGGCAACTCAGTGTAAAATTTATGCGCATATGGTGAAACTGTTAGCTATCCCTTGAGAAACATTAATGGACATGAATAAGAACGAATTTGGTCTAGATATATTTACATATATCGAGTAGTCTAACATGTACTTGTTAGGATTTATGTTGTAACTTAGGAAGGTGCAAACACAAAAAACATAACTTTCAATAGAAAGATGTATAAAAACGTTCTAAATATCAAAATCATGCTAATGAATTCAGATAGTAAGTAGTAACTTTCTCTATAAGGGTTAAACTTCGTCAGACTTTAGTTTAACTTACATTTTAGTACAATATAACATAAAAGGTTATTATATTGAGATAAGTTCACTATAGGACCGGTTTGCTGGGTTTTGATTGCATCATTTATCTTTAAAAATTGAGAAGAATGCAGTTTGAATGATTCTGATATTGCAAATAAAAATACTACACGTCCCCAATAAACGTAGTGCACTAACCTTGAAATGTATAAAGAAAAGGGATTTATTGCATCTCCCAATAATATGAAATTTGAATTTACTTGAATAAAACGCGAAAATGAAGGCAGGAATTTAAATGGGGTTTCTCCTCTATTGCTGTTGGTAGCACGGACAGAAGTTTTATTGAATACTCAGAGCCTTTTCTTAAACGGATTATATAAATGCAAAACATTGACAGAACAGTGCTTCGATAATCATTGTATCGCATTGTTTACATGGTTAAAATGGCGCGACTTGTCTTAATAACAAGCAAAATATTAATAATACGTATGTACTTATGTCAAAACACATTCAAAAGCGTGCGCATGTTTCGTGCATTGCTATTCAATCGATTAAGTAAAAATGATTGTCCCTGTCTAAGTTGGCAAATTTAGGAGTCGTGATGTATTGTTTGTAATTATACAATATAATGGCTAATAATTCAATTCCGAATAACACCGCCTGTTGTTTTATTTACGCCCATTTACGTTCTCTTTTATTTATGTTACATACATGTTTGATAGATTACGAATAATTTTCGTATGGTATCATATATCGGCATGTTGCTTGTGCTTCTATTTATAACAAGTTCACTACTTCATTCATCATAGTAATTTAATAACGGGTAAAAATACCTCTTTAAGTTTGTGGCTTTGTACTTATCCACATTATAGTTCGATTTTCTATAATGAATTTTGAAAAATTATCTAGTTTTAGACCGTATATAACCGAATGAACTGAAATACATACTTACAGCAATTTTAGGAGCCTTACTTCAATTCATGTTAATTTTTTCCAACACCCCAAAACTATATTTTTCAAAATTGATATCTGTTGCGGAAGATTCATGTTATTTATTCTTTTTATGGAACAACTTAGTTTTTCAGAAAGCTGATCTTTTCACATTTTACATAAGCATTTTCTGATATCTAAGATAT
Organism: Oryctes borbonicus; assembly: GCA_902654985.2. Lineage (NCBI taxonomy): Eukaryota > Metazoa > Arthropoda > Insecta > Coleoptera > Scarabaeidae > Oryctes > Oryctes borbonicus. The sequence continues at coordinate 19,431,165 of LR736857.1, read as the reverse complement.
GTTATCGTCGCGAAATAGTGATGAATATTCGATAGAATACAAGAAATTGCATTATGGTTTGGTTGCTTTTGATCAAATTTTGAAATTCTCCACATTAAATAATTTTTATACTTAATTTTTAAATAATATCTTTAGAGAAACAAACACTTAACATTTTGTAGAAATTTTCTATGAACGAATAATTGTTAAACAAAGAATTTCTTAATTTACTAATACAGAAAGCTGACGTACGGGGAAATGGTTATACAAAATTTCTATCAAAATTTCAGGTAATACGCGAGATGAGAAATATCAGTAGAATTATTGAAATAGGTTGAATCAAGCTTTAAAACAACTAAGACCATTTTATAGAAACTAATTCATAGAAAATTTGAATTTGACCATTTTAACATGGAATGCGTTAAAAATGTACGAGTACAATCTAAAAAAAAAAGGCTCAACATGAAGATGGCGTTAGTCATCAAAAATATTCCGGTAATTTAATTGCATCTGCGTTGAAAGGTACTTTTGAAAATTCAGCCATGTTGGACGCTCAATCGTTTGTGTTTCTGTAAAATGGAAAAAATCAACTGTTGAGCTATCATTAAATTCTTCAATTTGAAGGGCAATACGCTTACGCAAGTTAAAGCCAAGATGGTTGCTTGTTATCGACACTCCGCACAATGATCTGTCAGTAAAATTTTAGACAGCTGAAATCAAGCATAGTCGTACCAGCTTGGTTGACGATGAACGTTCGGGACGGCCAAAAGCTGCAACCAGTACATAACCAACAACATCGGAAAATTACACTAAATGGTACTAGATAATCGTCGAATTAGGGTTACAGAGACAGTAGAGGCTGTGGTATATACGGACTGAAGGTTTGGGTATGAAAATGTTAGCCGCGCGTTGGACGTCGCGCTTGCTCACTTAGGATCAAAAACGCATTCGAATTTTCAAAGCTCTGTTAAAGCAGTTTAACCCAAATAAGACGGAATTTTGGCAGCGACTAATAACTATAGACGAAAGTTGGATAAACCAGCATAGTCCTAATGCCAAGGCACAATCCAAACTATGGAGTTTGAAGGGTAAATCGCATTTGAAAAAGACGAAGATCCATTAGCCACGAAAATGATAGCGACTGGTTTTTGGGATACTCATGGAGTTGTGCTAATCGACTATCTTCAAAAAGGAAAAAACAGTCATCGGGGAATCCTACGCATTATTGTCTGATAAGATGAAGACGAAAATTGTAGAAGAACGGCCGGATTTGAAGAAAAATAAAGTTTTGTTCCATTAAGATAACGTACCATTTCGTCGCCACGACAAAAATCTACGAGTTTGGGCTCGAATTGATAGACCCTATTCACCAGATCTGGCCCCAGCTGCTTTTTTCTGTTTCCTAGACTCAAAGTTTCGCAACACAACACGAACAGAGATTTTCATCGAATAATGAGGCTATCACATTCGTAAGCTTCTATTTTGTAGAAGATGCCAGCAACTATTTAGACGGATCAGAGAGATGGGAGCATCGTTGGAAAAGCGTATACACCTATAACGAGACTAGGTTAAAAACTAAAACTGAATTTGATAAAACAAATACTTGTTTCTATGTTAAGCTGGAAATGTTTTAGACTACCTTCGTAGAATGCAAAACAGAACATTATCATTTAATAAAAATTTCAATCACAATTATCTAAAAATCTAAACTTGGTGCAGGGAATACTGAAGATAGTTCCGTATATTCATTTGAGATTTATTATTTTATGTCTTGCAAGTAGATAGTTAGTATATTCTTATTAGAAATTTTATCTTTTTGTAATAATACCTTTTATGACTAGTAATTAATATAACATTTTGTTTTTATATACATAAGTATGTACGTGCCTGAATAGGAAACAGTAACACAATTGTTAAAGAACTTAAAGAGAACATACGATAGTTATTGAGACACTCAGTAATCTGTAGCAAACAGGTGTTCGGCTTTGGAAACTTCTAGACATTGGACAAATGCTTTAGTTTTCAGTTTATACTGGAATTGAAGGTTATGTTCGACAGCGCATACCTACATGTGCTATATAAAGTACTATTTGATATATGCTCTAGATATAACCAGACGTACCACGTACATAAGATAAAAACGCATCCAAGAAGTGAAATAAGTAGTTATATTGGCATCAGTTCAAAATGACGAGTATACCATGTGACATTGAAAAAACTGCAATGCATAGTACCATCCGATAGAGGACCATTCAATAATAAAAAAAAGATCTTATACATTATACACTAAACACTCCGTAATTCTTTTCTTTTCAAGATAGACGATCTTAAACATTTTTTAGAAAATTTATTTTTTTCTAAATTTGTTCCTATTGTGAAGACATAGTTGAACCAAAATTAATATATTTTAGTTTCGAATATTACAGAAGATGACTGTTTCAAAAAAGTAAAAGTGAATAGTGGGTGACCAGAACTCATCGTACTGTTGCAAACGAAGAAGCCGTTTTGCAAATAGTGGAAAATAATCCGAGAATGAGCACTAGAAAAACAAGTTCTGCTGTACGAAATGTTAACTGTCAATCAGTTAGATAAGTCTTCAAAGAACGGCAAAATTACCATTAACCTTGTTCACCGATGAAGCAGGCTTTAGTCCCGAAGGCGTTTCATTAGAGAGATGAAAACCTTCATCAAGCCATAATAAACCAGCATGGGTTTTCTATTATGCGTGGACAGGTATAATCGACAATTACCTAATTGTTCCATTTCCTCAGGCGAACTTTAAAAAAATATCGGCAAAGACAATTTGAAAATTTGAAATAGGTGGATTGGTCGTGTGGGCTAACTCGTAGTTCCGACCTTGATCTCCTCGATTTTTCATTTTGAGGATTTATGAAAAATTAAATCTATGGCGTAGAACTAAATAATGAAGAGCAATTATGGAACAAAAGGATAGATTCCATAGTAATCTAGGCATACATCAAAGATGCTGTTAATTAGTAACACAAAAATTGGAAAAGAGTATCCAAGCACAAGACCGTCAATTGTAATACCTTCTATAGAGCAAAGTAGCGTACATTTCTTTTAATTTAATCATTGTTTATTTTTAAAGCTCATGTTGACCAAGTAGCAATTTTTTTTCAATATTATTATTATTGAAGAGAAATAAATTTTCTAAAAAAAATTCAAACTTGTACTATCCTGTATCTTACGGATATTAGCGTATAAGATCTTTTTTTGTATTATTTTGTGGTCCTCTTTCATTGTCATCCTGTGTATAGACTATATTTTTGTACACTTATGAAACCATTTTCACGTAATGTCGAGATTTCAGTAAACCTATAATTACTTTGTAGTCTTCTGGTCAGTGCGAATAGGTAATATTTGAATATTACATGCTTAATTTAAATTAATGTAGTAAGATTACGGAGCACTTAATTGAAGAATGCGGTTGTAAATTATATAGCTGGTTCAAAACATTATAAGTGTCTTTAGATATTTTACTGAATAAAAGCAGTTAAGAAATATTTGGACAGCTCGTCATTAGCAAACATGAATTGATCCTCTGATTGCCTTGGTTGCACGTTAAATTAGCACAAAAACTATAAATAATTGATGTAGCAATGACAGAACATTAATATCGTTAATTTAAGGCAATAAGGAACATATTAATCATCCAATTATTTGCTTAAAATTTGGCTCTGGTCAATTACCCGCGGCAATAAATTTAATTATTTTTAATGCTGTTTTAATTGAAATTTAATAACAGAATTTTTCCTCCTCGCAGTTTCTCGAAACACTTTTTATCAAACCGATGCGCTCTGAAAGTGTTGTTATTTTTATATCGATTAAATCGTTAAAGTATTTTACATGTACTAAAATACTGAGAACATATTTGTTTTAATGGTAGAGGTAATGGAGTAATTTAGCAATCATGCTATGACGCAAATAAATGTATACTTGCAGACACACATTTCCTTATTCAAGTGTACTGTTAGAAATCATTCCCACATTAAAAATACAAACTCAGTGCACAGATACTTAAATGAAGGGAATCAGTTACAGAGAATGACAGTAAATAGATTGATTTCCTTATTGGCAGTTGTTATTGGCTATAATCATTGATATAAGTTCTCTTCGTCTCTGTTACTATTTTAAAGTAGCAGTAGATACAATAAAAAGAGAGAACAAGATAGGAAAACTTGTTGCCTACTTTATATCTCCAATTGTCAAACGGATATTCTTCTTGTTATTGACAAGAATCAATACCTTTGTTAGTTAATTACAATAACATGAGGTGATCGCCAATTGTCGCAATATTAATTGGTCATCCATTATGTTGGCATAAATTGAAAATTCATCTTCGCTGACCTTATGGGTACAGATAAACATGGATACAAATACAGTTATTGTAATAATTATGACGTTTCTTGGAATAATACTTTATATATACCAACCCATACAACTTGCAATGGAAAACTGTGTTCTTTTCCTTTTATTGTGCTGCGTGTTACCGCAGCGACAGATAATCAGCTTCTCTCTATATTATGTCTAGTCTATTGAATTGAATCGATCTCTAATTGTGTTTGCTTTCTATTAAGGCTTTTAATCTTACAAAACGAAAAACATACGCCATTTTAAAAATGGATATATAATTTAAAGATAAGCGCGCACAAAATGTATGTAGGAGAAGATTCAATTTAAATTTCTTATTCTTAGAAATACAGTCCGTCTAGAAAGTATCCAGAAAACAAAAAGCACAGCTGTAATTTGACGGTATATATTTTTATTACTTGAATAATAAAATCACAACAAATAATTCATCTCATTTACTAATACAATTTCCATTTAACTGTAAACACTTAACTAAACGTTCAGGTAACCCCGAAATAAGGTCAACGCTATACTTTTCGGTGATAGTGGTCCAGGCTTGTAAAACTGACCGAATCAAATCGTCTTTATTTCGTGGTGCTGCTCGTTCTACTTCAATTTTCATTAGTCCCCATATGTTTTTGATGGGACTAAGATCTGGGGAAACTGCTGGCCATGGAATTGTTGCCAGGTTTTGTTTTAGCATTCAAGCTTTAGTGTAGGCAGAAGTATGGCAGCTTGCATTATCCTCTTGAAAACGCCACCCTTCGGGATATAAAGCACGAGCCGGTTCAAGAAGAAAGCCATTAAGAATTTCACAATACTTTGCACTATTAACGGTGCCATCAATTATACAGAGAGGTGTAGCACCACGTTGAGAGATTGCTCCCAAAACCATTATTTTTGCGGGAAATTTGGAAATTTGAACGGTAACATTTTCTCTTGGTAGGATTTTTAAATGATTTGCACCAAGCTGAAAACAACTTTCGTTAGATATAAAAACATCACTAACATTATCGTCTCGAAATCGTTGGCAAAAATCTATTCTTTGTTGCTTTTGTAGAGGTGTTATTGAAGGGATTTGTTTTTGGTTTCCTTGATAAGTGACCTTGTCTTCTCAGTGAAATGCGGACAGTTTCTCCACACACTCCTATTTGATGTTGATTTGCAAATTGCGAAAGTCAATTGCACTAATTTTTTAACGTTTTGAACACCTTTTCTATACAAATATTCCATCAACTTTCTTCTTTCTACTTGCGACATTATTTCACAAATATTAAGCCTGTTGATAATCAACAATATTTGACAGCTGGTGTTGTTATATGATTTCTGCCATGGCCTACAGTCGGCACAACCTACTTGATGCATTACTTTTGTCTTAGGATGTAACAAAAAAGAAATATATTAAAATTAAGAAAAATAAATTCTGGATACTTTCTAGACGGACAATATATTCACTCGTTAAATATTCAATATCCGCGCAAGAATTTAACAAGCGTATCTTGATATGTGACGTAAATATTCTATTTATATATTATCATTTTCCGAAAGTCGACATTATTCTAGTATAGGCTTCATGAACATTTCCGTATACTTGTCTCTTAACATTTCTGAGAATTTTGAATGAAATTTGATGGAATATCGCTGTCATAATACCAGTTCAATAACTCGAAAGAACCTAAAACCATAAAGTTAAAATTTTCTTGCCATAAACATTTTAAATTGCTTCAGTGTGTGTGGTGTGCTTTTCAAAATTGTAATTTTTAAATGTGGAAAAATAAAATAATTTAAAACAATTAGATCAAGGGAATGAGGAGCAATTTCTACTACACGGTTGTCAAAATATTCATGAGAAGTTTATTATGTAAGTTTTCTATGAGCTGTATGTTTGTTTTGTTGAAAGTAGTCATGTTTTAGTTCGTCATCGTGCAGTTGGTTTAGGGAAGTTATTACGATATCTTTCTGCATTTACCGTTTCTTGAAAAAATAATGGACTAATAATTCTTCCCCACGATGCTACTATCCAAGCATCAACCTTTTCAGAATGCAATGGTTTCTGTATTGTGATGTAAGAGTTGGTATTAACTGGATCATATATGCATAGTTTATTTGTTAATAAAACCATTAATGTCACCATTCACGTGATTTTCTATCCAATTGCAGTATTGCACTCTCACTGCATGGTCAATGGTCTTCAGTTCTTGCGTAACATGAAGATTTTTCGAGATCTTTTCTAAGAGTATGTTGATAAGCACCATATGGCAAATTAATTTAATGTGAAAGCTTTCCAATTGACTTTTTAGGTGAATGATCTATATGCCTCCACCTATTGGCAATGGTTTATGTTGATATCAAATCAAGATATGATACTACAAGGTGTGGAAATTAAAGATAAAATTCATCCAGACATGATTGCTTTTGTCCATAACCACAAAACTTTTAATGATATATGTTTGCCGGTCTGTCAGTAAACATCAAATGTAATTTATTGTCGGACTCGTCAATATCAAACGCAATTTGAACTTCCAATCTTGGATTGCAGATGTTATAACCAACATAAATAATAATTCAAAAAACAACATGCCACTCCCGATTACGTTTCCTTATCATCATATTGTATTTATTTGGAAGTAAATACGTATCACAACAAACCATAGCATTTGCTAGTAACTTTTATACATATCATTTCTAAATGTGTTTATTTTTACAAGCAATTTCACATTTCTCATAACAACCATTCTTAGCTTACAGAGGCTTCCAGTTCAAACACTCCAATAACATTTAATCAATTGCTTGTAATGAAAATTTACTCAATTTAATTATTATTTGTGGTCAGTAAAATAATGCGTAGAGCTGTCGAGCATATTTGCGAAGCAATACCCTGAAAGACAAAATCCAGTTGTAAAACAATAACAAATTTTTCCAAGCTGTGTTGAATTTTTAAGAAAATTCATGAGAAGTGATAAGAACTAGGCAGGAGCAATAAGGTTTCATTTTCATTATTATTTCAGTTGTTTATTCTTGTGTATTAAATTCTTCAACTAACTTGTAAACTCTTTGATTTAAACATTTTAAGCACTTTATTAAATATTGAAGTACGTTTCAGTCAACCTTTAAACCCTGTATAAAATGCATGACAGTTCAAATAACTCCAACACTATTAGATATAGGCACAGGGGATGTTATATATTTATATAACATCTATATAAATATATCAAATGTGGTAACAATAGACATGTGATTGTGATTCAAAATTCGCGACCTATTAGTTTTTGTTTGGAGGTGTCGATCTGGAGTTATAACATTGGGATCCTATAGAACACTATTCACATCCATTTTTCTCAGAAATATCACGAGATAAATTATAAAATCTTAATTAAATTCGTGTTAAATGTCTGCTGTCGGAAAATGATATACCTTATGTTCCTCTTAAATCAAGCAAGTAGACATTTATTTCTGGAATAATCAAATTCGATGGTGTACATGTTTCTATTGAAAAGACTATTACGAAAAATCCTTAGAAACAAGTTATACGCGGCAGCCTGTGTCACTCATCCAAAATTAATTGTTGTCCAGTTTTATTGAAACACTTCACAAATGGACATCTTATTATAGAGCACCAAATTGCTAATACTTTCATTTATTCTGCATGTTATTTACTCGCATGCTATTACAAGGATTACGTAGAAATAGTATTTCATCTAAAAGTACTGTGCAATTCAACCAACTTCTCTGTTAAACAGTCATATAATTATATATCATTTATGTTTTACTGCTTCATTCAAATTCACATTCTACTAAAACATTTGGTCCCTTTTCATGAAATTGTAGTTTGTTATGATCTATCGTCCTGCATAATTGGCTACATAACTCGAGGAAAGTGTTAAAATTAACATTCTGCGCTGACTTATTAATTGCTACATTGTTTCCTGTCATTTTCTATGAAATATAATCTTATGTTGTTATACGGAAACACGCCGATAATTAGACGCAAAAGCGCATAAATATGCCGCGATGAAACTGAGAAGTGCAGAATTATTATTTATTGCAATATGTTTACAACATAGCACAAGAGAAAGCAGAAAGTTTGTTGATGGCCTTTAATCATTTAAAACTATTAATCATACAAGTTTTCAAAGAAACTTCAAAGCTTATAAATTTTGTAATGCGAATAAGTTTAATTAAGAGAAATATGTAATTAAGTACGTATTTTGCTGATTATTATTTACATTTGTCAACTAAAATAATTATTGTATACTGTAGCATGGTCATGGACGAATGATAATTGGGACAATGAACAACGAAATAAAAATAATGCGGTAATAGATATAAATATAGTACACATGAAACATGGATTCTAGTTGGAAAACGCCTTCAAAAACGTTACTAATTTTTTAATTCAAGCAAATTTTCCATGATTGTTTTTTCTTTTATTGTAGAGAAAAAGGAATTGGCTCATTACCACGAATTATTGCACACTCATGTGTTCATTCAATAAAGGCATGTTCATTCACCACTTTAGCGAGTATATATCCAATTTACCTTGCAACTTAACAGAACACATGCTTCCATCAGTGATGAATTTCGTGAAGGTTGACCAAAGTCGGTCGTTGTTCCGAAAAACACCGATGACTCTGTGCTCTGTAGTACATTCGATTTTGCACGAACACATAAATATGAAAAAGATATATCTTCGATGGACTCAGCACATCGTAACGGCTGCGAAACTTGGATATATTCGTACGAGCCGGAAACTAAGCAACAACCAACTGTTTGGGTATTCACAGATGAACCGAATCCAACAAAAGTTGTTCGTTCACTTGCCCCATTTCTAAGAAAATGATTGCCTGTTTCTTTCATTGTTGAAGCCTTCAAAAACCAAATTTTGGAGATACCATCTGCAGAGTGGAAAAAATGTTTCGAAAATTGGCTCGAGCGTATGTAACTGTACATAAATCTTAGTCGCAAATAATTTGAAAAACAATAAAACAATTTACGCCAAAAAATGTTTTTCGGGGCGACACTAAATATGTCGTATTTTCTGAATTGAGATTGAACCAAGTGCTTTTTGCACCAACAAAATGTTCTCCAGGTTATTATTTGTCCAGAATGGGGTTTTGAGATCAAGTTCACAAAGACACGGGTGTTGCTATTCTCGATACTCTTACATTAAAGATATCCGTTAACGGTTGAAATATTGATAGCTCCTTAAAGTCGATTTTGGTACTCGTCCTTAATTAAAGAGAAGTTAAGCTAACGGTGTCCCAGAAACCTGGTATGTAGGCTCCACGGTCGTCAAGAACACTATACTCTTGGTTTACGGTCTGGAACTGCATCGTTATGGACCTTCCAACTCGGAAACCAAGAATATGATGTTCCTAAGAATTAGTTGCCGAAAATGTATGTTCTCAGGAGTTATTAAAAGTTCCTGACATGCATTTATTATTACTAGTATGTCTCCTATATATGTGCGCTTCAATGTTTTATTGAATATCAATGAATTCAGTTGTTCCACAAAAATTTCTTAACGCATAACGCATTTGATAATATCTAATCCAAACACGTGTAAATATGCCAGAGGATCCTCAAGGTCAGTTTGAAGATAGATTGGCCATTGTAGGAGGTAGGCCCATTACTCTTTCACTTTGTTGATAAAAGATGCTGACAAAAAAATGGCTACATACAAAGCTTGCTAAAGAAGCTGAGCTAATAACCTGTTCACTATGCATTGTGGTTATCCAACAAAAGTTTTCCAGAGTATTCCAAAATTATATTGACCGAGAATTGATGGAATTGTTGTTAATAAGCTCTATGTATTTGAGGAATGCGTAAGTACATAACTTCGTCTTAATCAAATTAAGAAAAAAGTACACTTACAGAAATAAACAGTTTTTAAGCTTGGTTCATATTTATTTGAAAAAGCACAAAACTGCAAGATTTAAAGATATGATTACTGAACGATGACAAAACTTTATGTACTTAGTGCATGCACTTGCATACAAAGAATGTACATTTACGTTTCACCTTAACTATTTAACGTAAACCTTTTTCATAAGTCATTATATGCAGTATAAATCTTTTCAAATGAAAACGATACCATTCAAACTAGGATCGCATAAAATGTATCCGTTAGATCTGTACTATATTACAAGAAAGACGTGCGTGTAATGTCTTACTACTGTGACTGGTCACTTAATTACCTACTTTATTAGTTCCACTGAAGGTTAATTACTGTGTACAGTGCACACTATTAATGAAACTTGACTATACCTACGATTTATTTAATTATATTAGTGCATTTCTTTTTTGTTCATGTTCAACAATACTATAAATGGTCGAAATACTTAAGTGGTCGTAGTTACATTTATTATAACTACCACTAGATTCTATTTCAATCGATCTTAATATTATTTATTACCTATTAAATGAGCTAATGGCGTTCTTCGCTTATGCATTGTATATACATAGTAGGAGTACGTCATTTGATATAAGTCAATAACCAATATTTATGTTCATAAATATTGGTTAATGTGAGGATAGATTAGTATCTTCCTAGTGGGTTGCTAATGGTATTATGCATTTATGTGAGGCTTCATTACGACATCCCTCGTTATTTATCTTTATTTCATAATATTTTCGACAATGTATTTTAGATACTATTAACACTGCAGAATACACACGTACAAATAGTAAACCTGCAGAAATTGCAAGATAAATTCAATTATATAAAACGAAGAAACTGCAAAAACGTTATTACCTCAATTGAAATGACTGTATAACATCCGACAGCTGAATCGTAGGGGCTACTAACTAATTATTACTTCAATCTATCTGCATATTAACGCTCTTATGATTAACCTCTAGCAGAACCACTTTGAACATTTGTATACTGACACAGAAAGTACTAATTTCAGCTTACCGTCGTATAGATACCATCTCTTCACCAATGTTTATGAAAACTAATGTGTACGTATTGGACTGTAAATTAAAATCATCCTGAGGTTTTCATTGAAATTAATGCGTTGATTTGCATGTAAATTGCGAAAATTATTAAGGTATACCGACAAATTTATTATCCTTTTAACAGTTTCATGGGAACAACAATTGTTATTTAATACAAAATAGAATAAAGCACTATGTGCAAGGTTATGTGCTTCGTCGATTTATCTGTTTAAAAATTATTTAAAAATAATATGGAATTTGAAAGTATCGACTTTTTCATTGTTACCAGCTAAAAAAATTCCGTTTTGTACCGCAGTAATAATCAGAAAATGTCAACGCCGAAAAAAAGCTATAAAAATATTTGACGAAAAGTTTATTTATAAACCATCTATTAATAGCAGCACGACAAAATTAGCAGAATAAAAATAGAAATTGTGGGAATAAATTATTATTCACATATTTTTATCGATATGTGGAATTTTAACGCTACCCAATGAAGGTTTATACGGGTTATTAAAGGCGTTTGACATTTTGATGTCGCGCTAACTCGATACGTTGAAAGTAATATCTTACTTTATGTCTATGTTTATCTATCTTCAATGAAGTCGCTTATTAATAGTTGGCCTTCAACTGTTTTGAAATTTTATGGTACCCAACATTTCCTACTGACATGCAAAAGTGAGCAGCTGGTTTCTTCTTTTATAAAGTAAATATCCTATTTCATGGATTTAACAATTGAAGTGACCTTCACACCACGAACGATTCGCTATTTATATTATTACTGGACAATATACTTTAAACGTTATGTATTTGAAATATTTTTAAGACGTAACATGTGAATTGTGACCCTACTCGACACACCTTGTTTTAAAAATAGTAGATTTATATTTAAATTTTTCTCGCAAAAGTAAGCGCTTCTAACGTTTCTAATGTGTGTCCATTTATGATGGGCGCCTCACAACTTTGTAATTGTGATAGACAATGCATCGTACTATTCACGAAAAAGTGAACTGATTCCAACTTCTAACCGGAAGAAAGTATGACCTTCGCGAATGGCTACGATCAAGAAATAATTCTTTCAGTGCGGATATGGTTCACTCTCATCTGCTGCATTTACTACGCTTTAACAAAAATAGATCCACGAGTCGATGAAATAGCAATACAGACAGAAAATATTGTTTTAAGCCCCATTGAATTAGTGTGGGCTTGAATAAAAGGGGAAGTAGCTTCCCTAAGGACAGATTTTAAACTAGCAAGTCGCCGTCTACAAAAACAAAGGTAAATCAGTTAGCTACACTAAATAACATATGGTATTTATAATGTAACGTAATCATATGGAACGAAACTTAATCATGACAAGTAGTTTGCGCGTAAAATTTGTAGAAATAAAATTAAATTATACATTAAATTGACAAGTCTATCATTATTAAAATTATATATGTCTCATTTATAGACAATGAATAAGAATGTCTAACATTCCGGAAGAGTTATACGTGCAGAAACTAAAAAATAACTTTAATAATTATTATGCATATCTGTTGTTTCAAGAACAAATATAATTCGCGTCGGCATTGTCGAAAAGGATTTGAAGCAGAAAAAACACGCTTCATGAATAAAATTAGTAGATCGAGATACTTGCCGTATATTAAAAACGGAGACCTATAATGATTTTTACGTTTTACCGCTCCTCAAATATTGTACTAATATTCTATCAACGCATAGTAAACGCTTTCTTCTACGAAAATTGTATACAAATCATCTCAACTTACTTACTTTTTTTCTCTTTATATCGGGTGTCCGTTTAAGGATGACTCAAGGATGACTGAGGAGGACTCATTTGATTAAAAATAGTTTTAAATTCCAAAGTTGACCACTAAAGAGCGCAACTAATGCGAGCAAATAGAAAAACCATAATTTCTCAAAAAATTCAAATGGAATGGGGATGTACTGTCAGTACAGCCTACGTGATGTTTCGTAAATTTGTATTACTAAATAACGTATTTTATCGAATAATGTAAGTGTGTGAGATGCTATATCTGAAAGAATTCGCGGTTTTATAAAAGAATTATAGAAGATTAAGAAAGCTCATTCAATTAGATACATTTCTATAATCAAGCGCATAGGGGCGCCGTTTAAGGGTGTGTTTCTAGCGAAGCTGCGATATTCAATAAGAAGGGCGAGTTAGCAATACGGGCCAATCAGTGAGCTGTATTGCTATTCTATAACCATTCCCCTTTCCGTAGAAGCGAGTTGTACTGCTCAATAACAGCGACGATGCTGGCGAAGCGGCTCACTGAAAGCGACTAATGTATCTCAACATTGATCTTTTTTTTCGCAAATTGTTTAACGGTTATAGCTTCTACCTTCCCACTCACTGTCAATTTAAGTCATGTGGCTAACATTGCCAAAATTAAACGGTTATAAGATGAAGCAGTTGTTAATTTCCTATATAATCTTTACTTTAGTTTATCAAAAATGTTTATAAGCTCATTCTCCTAGAAAGACAACTTTTGAGACAGCAAATTAACCATCATATCTGGTTTACTGATCATTTCTTTTTTCAATTGTTTCTAATGAAAAGGAGATATTTGGAAAATCATTACATAGAAAATACATAATAATGCTAGTATAACTTCCTCGCGCTATTGATAAAATTGATTTTTATTTATAGTAAAGTACTGTCTCTGTACATTAGAAAGGTATAGTCGAAAAACAACTTTAACCATGAATGTCGGGATTTTTTGGACTACGTATGTTGCAACAACCCAAAAATAATACTAAAGTGGCTTCCTCATGATATTGATGGAATCATTTACAGCAAAAGCAATGTAAGGAGAGAAAAAAGAACTCCTCAAGAGATGGCTTGGCAAACAGTACCGGGTTTATGTCGCCACTTTTTGAACGGCAGGCATATGTTTCTTCATGCCGAAGGATGCCAAGAGATGCCTGGCTCGTTGTTTCGAATGCTGCGATATTGTTAGACAAATAACGGTACAAAGTGCAGTAAAAAACTCTCAGAACCACGTTTATGACGCCGGATAAGCAGAAACATATTCGTGGGTAGTGTGCTTTTTCTCTCCTTGTATTGCTTTTGCCGTGAGGCTTATGGTAATCGTTTACATGTACAGTTTCTCAAAGCGCTTCTGGTCACGGAATCTCGTGTTAAGCACTCCAAGAACTGCTCGAGGGATGGCTTGGAGAGCAGTACCCGATTTATTTCGCTGCTTTCTAAATGCCACGCATGTGTTTCTTTGCACCAGAGGGCGCCAAGAGATGTCTGGGTTGTCGTTTCAAATGTTATGGTATTAACTGTAAGACAAACAGCGGTACAAGTTGGAGTAAGAAGCACTCTAGAAACCACGCTGACGACGCCGGGTAGGTAGAAACACGTCCGCGAGCAATGTGACTTGTTTCCCCTTGCATTGCTTTTGTCATAAATTATTCCATCAATGCAATGAGGAAGCTATTTTAGTATTATTTTTTGTTTACTGTTATTAGGCATTTCCAATTACGTTGCATCATTATCTCGTTATTGAAATATAAGCTACATCACCTCCGCTCTTTGTTACAATCTCCATATCTGAAGCAACTACATACTTATATTATTTCGATATGCTACAAAAATTCGTATCCATTTGCGTAATGTACTTGTTATTATTTCATCGAAATAATTTCACATTCACGGTCATCGAGTGCTGTCAATGTATAGAATAGATGGCGTATTTGCACTCACAGAACGTTTCTTAATGATCATTATTACTCGTTGATATTTACTGCAAGGTTTTCTTAACTTATCCGTGCCTAGCAATAATATCCATGCGGATTTGCGGTATTTCATACAAATGCGAACATGATTTATTGTTATAAAGGTTCGCGTTATTAATTTTAAATGTGCACCGTTAGATCTGGAATTTATCATAAATATTTTGTTCTATGTTTGGTTGCTATCATGTGATTCCGTTGAAGCACACGCAAAAAACCATACTGCGGGAGGTAATTTTCGTGTAATTAATTACTGTCAGCTTATTTTACGTATTTATATTTATTGGACATTGAACAAGAGCACGAAATATTTTTTAAATGCAAAGCAAGTCATGTATTCGAAAACCCCTATAATTATGCGGTGAAATCATTAGAAGCATTTTTTTTTATTTAACAAATCTATGTATGTAGTACGAACGGTGTTATTATGAATATATTTTTAATACTAAATATGTTTTTAGACAGACTGTGAGTCAGTAACTTGAGGAATAATTTAAATTACAATGAAAACTTATCGCATGCAATGAGTTATTTATTTTCAGATAATTATATACGGTTTCTAAAGCAATTCGTTCATTAAAAGCGTTTCTTGATTTTTATTATCCTAATTTTTGTGTTCCTTTTTTTGTACTCTTTGAATGTCCATCTATTACCAGAATCTAGAGCCCGGATTCGGATAGTTTTAGATGCAGATACCCAGATCTTGGTGTCACCCGGATTCATTATTTGAAATCTCGGATCCAAATCCGTTATTCAAAATCTCGGATCCAGATGCGTTACCCGAAACTTCGGATCTGGATCTATTGTACGAAACCTCGGATCTGAATCTCTTATCCAATAACTCGAATACGCATCCTCTATCCAAAATCTGGAATTCGAAGTCTTTATCGAATCTATTATTATCCGGTTACACGGATCCAGCTCTGTTCTCTGACAATTCTTTCAAGCAAATATCGAGTGTAATTATCAAACGATATTACTGTAATAATCATCAGATTTATTAAATAACAAATAACTTCGAATTGTACAGATGGAAACTCACTACTATTCTGAATCCAATATTTCTCTATATAACATAATTCCGTTGTTTTTCTTATTAAACTTTTCTCAACGTGGATTATTTACTTTCTATATTATAAAATAATAAATGATCCGGATTCGGATGCGAGAACCGGATAACGGATCTGGATCCGGATTCGAGAATCGGATAGTGAATCCGAATCTAAGAATACTAGAATAGTAGATTCGGTTCCGAGAATTGGATAGTAAATCCGGATGCGAGAATCGGATATTGTATCCGGATCTCAGCTTTTTCGGATACCTGCAGCGCTACTAGAATGCCATACTGCAAAGAGATTGTATCAAAAACTCATTATCTACTAAAGTTATGTCTTTAGCAAAGGCTTAAGTAAGAACGCGTGGTTCTGTGTGGAGTGATATTGCATTGCAGCGGGGATGAGAAATTTAACAACAATACAGTTAATCAGAAAATTCAGATGTCAGGTGTTTACAGCCTTATTTATCGTGGGAACAACTAGTTTTTTAATACAATATAATGTCCAATACTATCATAGGAGGCACTAATGGTAATCACTACTCTTCTCTAAATTGTTCAAACTACAACATTGTTATTCGTTGAACTATTACTAACATCAATAATCATGGTTCACTTGATTAGATGCTAACTCATTTCCTGCGGAGATTTTGATCTCTTTAATGGTATAATTTTGATCTTGCAAAATTATATAAAAGATGAAATTCAAACAAATAACTTCCATATTTTCTGGATATGTATACGATTGTCACAAACTTAAGCAATTTTTTTAAAGTCTGATGACGGTCCAACGTGGTCTATAAGCTTTTTGAAGCTTGCTTTTAGTGTGTAAGTTGTGTATGTAAAGTATATCATGGCCTTGTTACTGTCACCCCCTCGTCGTAAAGGATGAAGCGCAGTTAATTGTACCCCAACCGCGAATGGTGTACCGGACGCACTAAGAAAATTTGTTGATCCTAGCGGGACTGGAACACAGAACGCTTAACTCTTCCCAGTCAAGCGCAGGCCCTCTTACCCCCACCGAACCGTTTAAAATTGATTTAAATTGATCATAAATTTGACGGATATGGTATTATGTATTGTAGATTAAAAGCAATCCCATCCTCCTTCTTATCCCGAAGAACTTAATCGTGGGATGTTGCATCTTTTCTAACGTTTTCTTCATTTTGCAGGATACAAGCATGGATTTGTAATTATCGATCGCTTTACCGTTCGTTCGTTTTATTCAACACGTAATTGTAGCGATGCAAATTTCATTAACTGCTAATAGAATTATTTCCAAATTATAGGAATACCCAAACCAATCATAATGGAAAACTGAAAATGTTTCCAAATTTCTAGTCCCTAGACACTCTTTCGTCGATTTACATTGAAAATAAATATTAATTATTTATATTTCGCCGGAATAAATTTAAAAATAAAAAAACAAACCCTAAGCAGTGACTTTTTGCATAAATTCGAAAGTTATGCGTACGTAAAAAACCGGGGTACTCTTAAATTATCAAAACTTGATTTTTCATTTCATATTTAACATAACTGGACACTTGGATTCACAAGACATTTATTGTTAAACAGATACGTGCATGTACAAAGGATATTTGACCTAAACTGAGAAATAGGCGTCCCTTGACTGCTTTGTTCGCGATAGCGATTGTTTAATCATGGCCAATTAGGGCATTAAAAATAGATTAATGCATGCCATGCGAGGATCCCACTGAAAAACTGACTGTGATATTTTGACTCTCTGACATCATGAGTAACCTTTAAAAATGGAGGCAACTTGTGTTTGAATAAATCTCCAATTAAAAGATGTTAAGTTGAAGAACTGAAATTGGAATCCAAGTGTGAGTGGTATTAAAAAGTCAGAAGTAGCCGATTGTCAGAAGAAAGTACATAAACATAGCGATTATGCCCTGGAATTTCGTTGTATAAGGCTAGTTTTGTTTCGATATCTAAAAATTCATTTATCTATTGAAATCAAATGTAAATTGCGGAAAGTGACACTCCTGAATTCTACGAGCCCTATATTTCATCTAAATAATTTTCGAAAAGCATTATTTTCTAAATTTTCCTCAAAATTTAATCTCGTAAAACATATATGTTGATTAAAGATGTGGCTACACGCATATGTTATTGTATAAAGTAATAATGTCTTCAGCCGGCACTGCAAATGAAAACGTCTTATTTGTGCATGGATAATAAAAGATGGAATTGTGAAAGGGATGATATCTGCAGATGATTATTAAATGAACTAATAACGATGTCAGTGTTTCCGGTTTTTGCACTTACACTTTTACAGGCAATGACAATACAATTTATAACGGGCGTCCATGTAATGTTATATTTTTCTTAACAAACTAAATTCTTCCTACCAGATTTTATTTATTTTTATATATTTTAGGTTATGTTTTTAATACTAACGCAATTAAGACTTTAAATATATAAGACGTTTCTTATCAAAGAGAGACTGAAAAGATTATTGCAGTGGATTTCATACACAGAACGCAGGAGCACTTAACAATCGCTAGTGAACTTATTAAAAATTGTACGTATGTAAATACTCGAAAATCGCAATTTTCTCAAATACATATTTTGATTGCAATTTGAAACATCTTAGCATATTATAAACAAGGAAAAAGTTATTGCGTTAACTGGATAAGTCATAAGTTAGTTTTTAATCGTATGTTGTATGTACTACTCTATACTTGGTTATTGGTACGTTGGTAAGATGGAGGAAAAAGCGAACACCTCCGTAAGTGAATATAGAATTACACGCTCGGTACGTTATTAAGGAAGAACGGCGTGAAGACGTAAAAGTCGATAATAAATAGTGCTATATCTAACTGCTGATAATTGGTCGAGATAAATTAGACGTTTCTAGTATATTACCAGTCGATGCAGCAATTTATATTGTCTCCGCAATTTTTGCTATTATTTCCTGAAGACGAAACACATACGTACGTACGTATGTATGTAGGTGGACATTGAAAGCGTTGCCCATATTTTGTAATTGTAATCAAGATTATAGCCGTAAATTATAAGTATGCATATGTATGTATTTAAACCGGGTGGATGACTGAATAGCGCTCTGTCCCGACACTTTAATTACTTTCTACCGAAGACACAAAAAGTTCCGTAAAAATAAATCATATCTGCCTCTAAATGCAAATAACTGAGGCGACACGACCGGTCAGAGCACTGTTTATTATGTGCAAATCGTACTGAAGTTTATGAAGCTGTTTAAAATTAGTGTAATATTAGTTTATGCAGATCAGTCTATACCACAGCTACAGTGTGTATTAACAACCAAATGAATGCTGACAGTTATTGATAATTTTTGTCCACATCAACTTAAGCGTACATTATTTTGTTTGCATAAATAATATATAGGTACGTAAAATTGTTTATTCCCTGTTTTACTTTATTTGTAATTACCACGTAACGTGTATGTACATATGCATTTTCAGAAATTTTGCGTTATTCCAGATTGTGTTATAGACACGAAGAAAAGTTGATTTTCATTACAATTGGAATTATAGAGATGGTAAGAAAATTTCTAGTGAAATTTGCGAAACTCCGTTGCTACAACATACTTATTATAGCAGCATTATTGTCGATTTTACTAAATTAGTGTAATGCACAATTTCACATAATATGATGGCAGAATATACGAGATACGTATCGTATTATTAAAGATAACGTATTGTTGTTGATATAATTTGATATAGTAAAATTCTCAATAGAAGAGAGTTAATAACGTATTACTATTTCGTACTATATTGTATTGTAACACAAACCGTCTGTCTTTACGTAGTCCTATTTAAGATAATGCATAGTTATTAAAGCAATGAAACATATTTTTACCAGACATATTGCTGTTATTGCATCTGACAAGCTCACGTGAAGAAATAGACATATTTTTAAAAGTATAAAATGTAATAGTCCAAACAAAAGCCGTGGTTACAAGCGTTAACAACAGCCTTTGGTAGGCCAATTTTCTGAAGCACTGACGTACGTGTTTCGAGCTTGTTTGGCTCTTATCAGTGTACGGTAATGCAAGTCATGCTGGATCTATTTTATTCCCGTTATCTCAACATGCGAAGGGGAAATTCAAAAAGTATCTAGTGACATAAGAAAAAATTCAGTCTGAATGTTCTCGTTTACGATATATACATACGTATGTACATACGTAGCGAATTCCACTATTTGTCTATTTAATATGAACTATATTGTAAGTTACTGCTCTGGGTGTCGGAAATTTTACTGAATTGTATTTTTACTTACGGTTATTTTCATTTTGTTGTCGTTTTTTTTGTCTTTCACAAAACGTGTTAACAACATTAAATTTCATTAAAAATAAGATAAAATCAACTAAAACGGCCAACACTATATAAAATCACATTTAGAAAAACAAAGCAATTAGGAATGCCCAGCTGGCAGGTGTAGTAGCATTTAGAAATTAAATACTTTTTACTTGAAATCATTTGAGTCACCAATATTTTTCAAATCTTGGCAAATGAATATAAAGGCGATTTTTGAAATAGAGATGTTTTATGCGGTTGAATGTATAAGTTCGGCCGCGGGTGTTGTATATATTTGGAGGCATTTTGAACTGGTCCAGACTACTCCTGACGTACACTACTACGCGGTATATGTATAAACAAGGGACGGTCAATAAATTCTTTTCGATGAACAAGGACTTACATGATTCTCTGTAGGACATACCAAAAATCAACTTAAGAATTTTTTTTTAACAAATCAGTACGCGTTGGTAATCGGCACGGCCCCATATTAGAATGTTGTACCCAAAAATCGAGTATGCCAGCGCACGGTATGCCGTCAGCAGTAATTCCGTACTTAAACTGCTGCAGGTTATCATCAATGTCTATTCCGAGCAGTTTGACACTGTTTGACACGTTGTGTCGCGATTCATAATCAATCTGTTCTTATAGCACCAGGTAGAAAACTCGTCCACAACACGGGCTATCTTAAGTTTCAGCTCGGTCAAGGACTTAGCGGAGACAGCAACGGAGATATCATCCGCACAACATGCGCAAAGGTGAAACATTCTGGCAAATCATTCGCGAATATGAGAAAAATTAGGGCACCCAGAAGCGAACCTTGGGGTACGCCCAATGTAATTGGTTCTAATGGTGAAACTGTACCAGATACGACTACTCCCATCGTCGGGCCCGTCAGAAAGGAAGAAAACCAATCTAGTATCTTTCCCCTGATACCTACCGCGCATAATTTCTCCCGCACAAAATTCAAGTCCCAACTAATCGAATGCCTGTGATAACTCGAAGAAAATTCCAGCTACATAATTGCCTTCGTCGACATCTCTATGGATAAATTGCAAAAACTCGATTGAAAGACTTCGATTTAAGAAAACCATGTTGGGTATTCGTAAAAACTTTAAACTTTCCAAGGAAGTCGATTACTCTATTGTATACAATATATTCCAGCACTTTCGATAATACACTCAGTATTGTTATGGGGCGGTAATTTGGAACAATGGATGGATGTTTTTTGAAAATTGGAATGGTCTCACCTATTTTTAACTGTGAGGGAAAAACTCCTGAAGCTATCGATTTATTAAATATTATAGTTAATGGTTCGATGAACACATCCCCAACATTTATATATGATGGTTTTCTTATGTATGCCATCCGTACCGGTACTATGCTTATTTTTTAGTGACCTTGTCGCATTGAGTGAAAGACGTCATTTTTAAACTCAATATACAATATAATAAAGAAAAGAATACTTTTTGTATATTCCTTTACTCAAATTTAGTTGACATTACGTTAGAAGTGCTAAAATTTTTAAAAGGTTTTCTTAACAATATATTAGCTGCGCTTCCTACTCTTCTTGATGCAACACAAAGAAATTAAATAACTTTGAATTATGTGTATCATAATTAACAAATTTCAAATTCAATATTCAAATATTTACATTTAAAAAGCAACGAATTAGTTTTGAACTATTTCATGTAAATGAGTAGAGTATCTCTATAATACGTATTCGGCTTCCTGAATGATTTTATCCAAAAAATTTTTTTTTATGTTCAAAATGAATTAGAACCTATTCTCCATTAAAGAATATATATATATATATATATATAATCCAAAGCCTGTCTACCGTTAAACGGTGTAGGCAGTATCTCTTCTTCAGCTGTTCACAAATTTCTTCCATTTCGCCCTGTCCTTTGCTATCTTAGCTGCATCTGTCCATGTTACACCTTTCTTTTTCAAAATTTCTGCAATTACCATATTCCATGTCTGTTTTGGTCTACCTCTTCTTCTATTCTTTGCAATTCTTGCTTCCCATATTTTTTTCGGTTGTCTTGTACTGCTCATCCTTTGTAGATGTCCCCACCATCCTAGTTGTCTTTGTTCAATAAATTCTAAAATTGGCGTTATCTCTAGGTCTTTTCTTATGTCCTCGTTTTTCATTCTATCGTATTTGGTAACTCTTCGTACTCTTCTCAGATATCGCATCTCAGCAGCTTGTACTTTACTTTTCTGTTTTTGGTTCAATATCCATGATTCACAGCCAAACGTTAGGATCGGTCGGTAGATAGATTTAAATATCTTCATTTTTGTTGTACTAGATATTTCCTTTTTATTTATAAATCTACTGCTCATAGCATAATACAATTTCGTTGTCTTTTCTATTCTTTTATTAATATCAGCTTCTTGCGACCCGCTTTCATCAATTGTAACTCCCAAGTATTGAAAAGTTTTTACTTGTTCTATTTTTGTCCCTTCGATTTGTATCTTCATTAATACTGGTTCTTCTCCTATTGCCATTACTTTCGTTTTATTTTTGTTTATTTTCATTCCATTCTCATTCAGTACAGAGTTCCATATATCTAAATTTAATTGTAGATCTTGTTCGTTCTTTGCCATCAGTACTACATCATCTGCGAATGCGCCTTCTGAGATTGCCACCCGCTGTAGGTTCATATGTCCTATTGTAAGTTTTTTACTTCTTCTGGTACATTCTTTAAGTATTTCATCCATGTACGTAGTAAACATGACTGGGCTCAAGCTTCCTCCTTGTCTCAAACCTTCTGTTGTTCTGAAGGTTTCCGATTCGGTGTTATTGTAGATGACAGCATTTACGTTGTTATTGTATATTATTTGTATGAGTCGTATTAATTTGTTATTCAAGCCCCTTTTTTCCAGAATATCCCATAATTTCTCTCTTGGTACTTTATCAAATGCTTTCTCCAAATCAATATATGCCAAAAATAATTTCCTCTGCTCTTGTGACATCTTTTGTGTTAATTGTTTAATAGAGAAAACATGGTCTTGCGTGTTCTTGCCTTTTATGAACCCACTTTGTGGTTCTTCAAATGTATCTCCTATTGCTGTTCTTATTTTCTTGTCTAGTATTCGTTCCATTATTTTCATAGCAGTATTTACTAATGATATGCCCTATAATTGTCACAATGTCTTCTATCCCCCTTATTTTTATATATTGGCACAATTAACGTTTTTTTCCATTCGTTTGGTAGTTCTTCTTCTTTCCATATGATTTTATATATGTCTAACATTATTTGTTTTCCTCTCATACTCATGTTTTTAAACATTTCTGTTGTTATCTTATCACTTCCGGGGGCTTTCCCATTCTTTAGTTTCTCTATTGCTTCTTCTAACTCTTCCATGCTGATTTCTTCATCTACTTCTTTGTTATCAACCTTCTCTCTTCTCACTTGTTCCTTCTTATTTTCTTCGTCTCTTTCATCTTGCAACAGCTCTCGAAAAAATTGTTCCCACCTAGCTATTATTTCTCTATTATCTGTTAAAATATTTCCATTCTTACTTTTTATGTGATGATGTATTTCTTGTGCTTTCTCCTGTCTAATTGATTTCAGAAATCCATAGAACATCTTTTGATTTTCTTTACTATTACGTTCCATCTTCTCCCCGAATTCTCTCCATGTTTTATTTTTGGATTCTATTACTAGTTGTTTAACTTTCTTCCTTTCACTTTTATACTTCTCATAATTTTCTGTTGTTTGGTTTGATAGATATATTTTCCATGCCTTTTTCTTCATCTTCGTATGTTTCTTTAATTCCTCGGTCCACCATGCTGTCTGTTTTCTTTTCCCTTTCTTTTTCATTCCACACGTTTCTTTTGCTGCCATTAAAATTGCTTTCGCAAAGTCGTTCCATGTTTCTTCAATTGAACCCCTCTCTTTTTTTACTTGCATGTACCTTATTATTTCATCTAATCGTTTCTCATAATTTTTGGCAACGTTTGGGTTTCTCAATTTGTGTGCTCTTATTATCTCTGGTTGGGTTTCCTTCTGTTTATTTATTTTGTTATTCCCCTTCTTAACAACGATTTCTCTTATTTTGGATATGACTACAAAGTGATCACTGCCAATCTCTGGTCCTCTTCGCACTTTCGTATTTAACACATCTTTCCTATTATTTTTATCTATCAATACATAGTCAATAATTGATCGTTCATTTCTGCTTTTTCTTTCCCTCGTATATTTGTGGATGTTTTTCTGTTCAAAGAAAGTGTTCGTTATGACCATATTGTTCATAATGCAGAAATCTAACATTCTTCTTCCATTATTATTTCTAACATTCTCTCCATGGTTTCCCAGTATCTCCTTGTATATTTCATCTCTTCTCCCGACTCTGCTGTTGAAGTCCCCTAATATAAACACATTTCCTACTTCTTCTCTTGCTAACGTTAGTTCTTTCCAGTATTTGTCTTTATTTGCTGCATTGTCATCTTCATTTGGGCCATATGTTATTATTATTGTTTTTTTTTTTCATTTTTCCTTTTTAATTCTATTGTTAACGTTCTTTCTGACCATGCCTTCCAACATTGTATCTCTCTGTCTAGTTTCCTATGTATTATACATCCCACCCCTGCAACTGCCCTTTGTTCGTCTTTTACTCCACTGTAGATCATCACATGATTATTTTTCGTTTTATATATCCCTCTACCTCTCTTTTTCGTTTCTGTAATGGCCAATATATCTACTCCCATTCCTTCAAACTCTTTTTCTAGTTCTTGTTCTTTTCCTCTTAGGCTCGTTATGTTCCAAGTTCCTATTTTCCATATTATTTTTGATCTTTTATCATCATTTCTCTCGTTAAGTTTCTCGTTTGTTTCTTTATCCTTATACTCATTTTCCTTATTCTTTGCTACGTCGTTATGTATACTATCTCTTCTTGTTTTTGTATTTAGTTTTTTTGCTGCCCTTTCGGATTCCTTTCCATGCCTTTTACTGTTTCATTATCCCTATTTGCGCCTTTTGATATAATTTTAAACTCTCTTTCTACTTTATTCCATCTCATGTTCACAGTGAGTTTCTGGAATCCCATTTTCACTACTTTCCCCATCTCTTTGAATTCCTGCGCTTTCCTCCTTATTATAGTTTGTATTTCTCTCTCCTCCTTTGTCATACCATCATTAATATATACCTTTTCTTTGCTGTTTCTTAGTTTACTCTTCTCCCTCATGACTTTGACTTTTTCATTTGTATTATTAAATTCGGCGAGGAACGTTCTGTTACCTAATTTTCTTGCTCCCTTCAATACTACGTCCACTTCTAATTCTGTTTTTAAGAAATTCTCTATCTCTTCTTTAGTATTATTTGATCTAATTTCATCCACTTTTATGCCCTGTATCACAACATTATTTCTTCGTTTCTCTTGTTCCAGTCTATCTAATCTATCTTTCACCGTTTTTATCTCAGACTTCAGTTCTGCATTTTCCTTTCCTATTTCTTTGTTATCTTGTGTAAGTTGTTCAAATAATTCTTTATATTCTCTTTGTTCTGTACGTAGTTCTTTTATCTCTTTTACTAATATTTGTAGTTGTCCCATTACCTTTTCCCATTTATCTTCTTGCTTTATTAACTTTCCCTCAGGAGTCCTCATAACTTTCTTACTTTTTGCGAAGGTTTCCATTTCATCCTTAGCGTATCGTTTACGACTCCCTTCATCTGTTGAATAGCTTTCTTCCTCACTTCCCATTTTTGCGTATGCCTTTTCCTTTAGGTCACTTTATTTTTAATACGGGTCTGGCTTATGTTTACAACTGTAACGCGGTAGGAGTCTCGCCCGGCTCGACACCTCGAAGGCTCAGCTCCTCTCTCGGTGTTATTCTTATGTTTCACGATGCACTTTGCTTTTATT
>LR736857.1:18718588-18747873 GCA_902654985.2 Oryctes borbonicus | reverse complement strand
AAAAAATAGCACACGGAAAGTAAAAAATTTTCGCTTTCAAATGTTTAGATTTTCTGCCTGGTTGGATGTGAATTATTATAACTACGCTGTATCTATATTTTTAATTCCGAAAAAATGTTCACAATTCTGGTAAGAGTTAGTCAGCAATAAATTTGTTACATATACACGCGGATGTTGGCACCTCACATTATAAAAAACAAATGAAAGCAATGCTTGCATGAATAGAATATACGTACATTAAAAGATGGTCGATCATAAGTCTAGATTTTTTCTACTACCAAATAATAATAGAAAAAACGGAAATCACTTATTATTATAGAGTTTTATGTAAAATTAGACGTATATTAATAAAACCATTTGTCATAGAAAATAAAATGCATGCGTGTTCATATGTTATTTTTAAATTACATAGTTTAAGACCGTGAAATTAAACATGTAATCTGGAATCTTAATAGCAAAAGGCGGCTAACATAAATTACGAGTTTTCACTAAACAATCAAACAGCGCACGAAGGTCGAATGAATGCTTGCGGAAATTTACGTAACACTCGGCTGTTGACCCAATGGTTTGTTGAATTTTTTCCGCGACCACGTGCATCGCATGAACGAAATTGGATTTAGGTATAAACATCAAATATCTTATCATACCTTTAGCACATGAACTGTATGTCGTACTTAAATATTTACATAAAATCTAGGGAAGTTAACAATGGTTCCCTGATGCTCGAAATCCGCAATGTCTTCAGATGTTTTATGTCTACGTATTAAAGCAGTTTTGATTTTACTGGCTAATAGCCAGGAAAAATACATGAAATAAACACCTTCCATCTACGTATACATATGTTCCTTGTAACTTTGATAGAAGTCCAAACGATTAAGTAAACAGGTAAATACAATTTCGGGTGTTATATTTGTTGCGGAAATATAAATGCTAATACGCATATAGTAATTGTTGCAATAGTTATAGAAAATATACTTGTTTCACCTTTTAAAACTCTGGGCTTACGACAAGATGTAGATATGTAAATTTAGATTGACGCTGGCACTATTAAAAGATATCGGTCTGCTGACTTTCTGCTTTGCATTTTTCCAACAATCGAGGAATGATGTTTTTGTTAACAAATTTGTGGTCGATAGTCGAAAAGATATTCAGGGTGGCTTGTATTAATTTTTTGATATTTTGACAGTTAAAAACAGTTTGAACTGGGAGACTTCAGTTTTTTTCTAAAAAGTTTTATTAGTACTATAGCATTTAACTTCGGATGCAGCATTCGTTCAAGATGGCCATGGCTAATATTATCCAAAGAACCGTTTTGTAGTTTAATACAAGTAACAGCTATACTAGGAAACTAGAATGACGCTGTAGAACAGCAACATCCGAATAAGACGATCCACTTGTGGTTTCTTCAGTTTTGAGGGCTCAGCATCTGACTTCAGTTCGTTTGTCGATTAGCCGAAGCTAGTTTAATACCTAGAAGACGAGCACAATGTCCACAGCTATCTGTGGAATATCATATAGCTCAACTAGCTTTTCACAAGATCACGAAAACTGAAATCACACCGATTGAAGCAATGTATTATTCTCAGATGAATCCAAATTTTGCCTAACATCACCAGATGGCCGCGATAAAATTTGGTGAAGGCAGGGAGAGCGATTTGCTCAATACTATATTGTGGAAAGAATCAGCTATCGGGTAGGCTCCGTTATGGTTTCAAGTGGCATAAGTAGGGAAGTTTGTACTGAATTGGTGGTGGTTGATGGAAGTTCTATGACAACTGCAAGGTACATAACGCCATTTTAGAACAGCACGTGATTTTTTCTGGCTCCATTTATAGGCCCTAGTTTCATTTCTATGGACGATAATGTGCGCTCGCAATGTTGCTCGGATCGCTAACGAATATTTAGTCGAGGTTGGAATTGTGCCTGTGAACTGGCCAGCTTGCAGTCCCGGCCTCAATCCAATATAACATTTTTGATGGAAGCGATTGAATCAAAATGATGTTCAACTAACTCCGTGCCCAAAAGTACGCAAATTGTTAGAAAGGTCCCAAGTAGAAATACTTGGTATTAGTTGCAATAAGCACTCTAAAATTTTGTTATTGGTTTTTTTATGAATTAATTTTCTGAACTTCCAAATAATGTAATATAATTCTATAAATTAATTTGATTTTCCTTGGAAATGTGTATTTTATTGAATTTTATTTGTATCCCTTAAATTTATTATCAACCATAAGATTATATGTCAAAGCATTTTTTCTTTACGAGAAAAAAATGAAATGCATCGGATTTTTTGCAATAAGACATTATTATCTACAACGTCATGTACGAATGTACTTTGATTCACATTAATGTTTTGAATAAAGATTTGCCTGCAGTTTAGCATTTTAAATTTGTTTATTCGAACAAATTGGCTTGCATAAGTTAATTCGTACAGTCGAGATTACCCTGTACATTAATATCTAAAATGTTTTTGTTAAATAGAAGTGGTTTCAATAATTTCCGAATGACCGCCTTGGTACATCCGGTGATAAAAACAATTTACTGACATCATGATCCAATCTCAATCACTCCACCCAACAAATTTTATTGCTAAAATTAAAAGCTTTGAGATATGTGATTTTTCAATTTCTTAACAGAAACAGCAACTCGATAACCACAAGACAGGTTACTTTCATAATCTGGGAAGAGATGGAGTGTAGTTAGGGACCTTTTATAAAGTAAAAATATACGGTATGTTTCATTAAAAAAAGTGTGTTTTACTGTGCCATAAGTTTTATAAAACATCCAGATACTTTCTAAAGATGTAATATAATACTGAGTATTATATTACATCCCCAATACATCAAATTACTATCTAGCATGCAGCCCAAGAAATAGAAGACGGACGTAGTATTCTTGCACTCTTGTGCATATAATGTATGTATGCAACGTGCGCTTCTTAATTTAAATTGTTTTCGAAAAAATCCTAAGAATTTGCTAGGAACATTTGTTCTTCTTTTGTTGTTTTACCTATTCACTTTATTTTATTTTTAATAGTTCCAGGTGATAAATATTTAACCCACGTTTCCTTTAAATTGAGACAAAGAAAAAACTGTATTTTGTGTGAGATCATACGTTAAAACAGGCGACAGTTCTGTATCAGATTTTCATGTATAATTTTAAAATTTGAAAAACTACACACACTGTACCCATTATTAGGAAACTTTTTTAAACATAAATCCCGTAAGTTGGCAATTAACTAAAATAACTTTTCTTCTTACTACTAGAAATTCCATTGAGAGTGGTAAACTAAACACATCAGACGTAATAAACGTAGAAACGTAAATCCGACGGTTTCTGGGCATATTTTAAATATTTATTCCTGTAGCATTTGATGTTTCCATTTTCAATTCATCTAGTTATCCATCTTAGTCTCAAAAATCTGACAGAATCGGTTGTATACAATTGCATGAACATATTACAAAAAGCTTTATAGGTGTGACGAAAATTTTAATTTAAATATCGTTCTGAACCTGGCTATGACGGGTTTTCTATCAAGTTATGTTGAGACAAGTAAAACTAATAACACGCGTTTATCATACTTGTATTTACTACTTCCTTGATTATGGTTGACAGTTTCTACTGCTATGTTCACGCGTGTGAAAATATTCGTCTAAAATTGAAAAAGTTAAACTCGACAGTTCTTGCACATAATTCATAAATACTCAAGCCTGCAGTGATTCCGTTTGCTCCTGTGACTAACACAATCCGTAGATACCGGCGGAAATCAGCGAAAATTGCCAGTTGCTCATTTATTTTCACAGCGTAAGACGGCAAATAACACTGGCAAAACATGAAATCAAACATCGGATGCCAAGAATTTCGTAGTACGCGCTGCTGCGTCGTCGTCATAAATTTTCATTCTAACACTGGTATACAATATGCAGCATATAAAAAAATAAAATTATAATCTTCGTTCCATTCTCATTACTTGGCAAAATACTCTTTTACCTCAAAGTTTATAGCATAATGATGTGGCACTATACTACGCAATACGGATTCCCGAGAATACATATGCAAATTTGTAACTGCTCGTACTAGAGCTTCCTCGGTAAATTTTTCAGTACAAGAGATGTTCATATACTTTGGTATGTACACATTGCAGCTCATAAATGCGTTCTACCTCGCTTTCGTTCCTTGCGTGAGGCAATGTTATGGGAACAGTTGTACGAATATTAATGTGGTGTAAAATGGGGTTGTACTACAATTAAACGGTAGGTTGTAACAAAATGTCCCCTTACAAATAGGTTCTTAAGAGACATAGAAAATAGTACTATAATTTAACGCAAAATCAAAAGGGATGGGCAAATTAAAATAGTATTTTTAGTTAGGTGTTGTATTCAAATCTATACATATAGCAAACACGTTACCAGATTAAAAAATGAGTAGTCTCGTACTGCAAGAATATTCAACAAGACAGCAAAGACAACACTACCTACCTCCCAAGAGTGAGGATCTAAATATACTAGCATGACTACCAACAGGACATGCTGCACTACATAAAATTATTATTCAGAAACATTATTTGTTAGGCAACTAAGATCAGTCCCACTATCATATTCGGAGAGTATCAAGAAATGATAGAACATATGCCGTGTGAACAGGTTATCATTAGTTCAAAATAACGCCAATACGAGGGCAATTGAAATGTTTCAAATCTTAACATGACGATGGCGTTGCTCGTCAAAAATATTCTGGTAGTAAAACTGCATGCGTTGAAAGATACTTTTGAAAATTTCGACAATGGGCGTTTAACAGTCGTTTGTGTCAGTCGACGTTAGTGTGCCTGAAAAAAATTACAAATCTCGAATATCGAGTCGCCATTTAATTCTTGCATTTAAAAGGTAATACGCCTACGCAAATTAAAACTGAAATGGACGCTGTTTCCGGGAACTCTGCGCCATTATTTGCCACAGCGACATTTTTTAATTTAAACATAGAAGTACCAGCTTGATTGACGATATCCACTGTAGATAACATCGGAAAAGTTCACCAAATGGTGCTAGATGACCGTCGAATTAAGGTTAGAGAAATAGCAGATGCTGTGAACATCTCGAAAGAGCATGTTTGTCACATACATTGACTGAAGATTGAGGCATAAAAAGCAAACCGCCTGTTGGGTGTCGCGCTTGCTCACTCAGGACCAAAAACGCGTTCGAATGAACATTTCCAATGCTCTGTTGAAGCAGTTTAAGCGAAATAAGTCGGAGTTTTGGCCTTGATTGATAATCGTAGATGAAACTTACACACATAAGTGCACTCTTGACGCTAAGACACAGACGAAACAGTGAACTGCAAAAGGTACATCGGCTCCAAAAGAGGCGAAGACTGTTCCACCGTCCGGAAAGGTGATGGCGACCGGTTTTGGGAGAGTCATGGCATTGTGTTAATCGATGATCTTGTAAAACGAAAAACTGTAACGGAGAAATACTACGCATCGTTTTTTGACTAAAGCTGAAGGCAACAATAGTGGAAAATTCGCCGCATTAAAAAAAGTTTTGTTCCACCCTGGCCCTCATTTCCGTGGTCGCCATGGCAAGAATTCACGCACAATCCACCCTATTCATCAAATCCGGGCCTCGGCAAATATTTTCCGTTTTTTAGGCTCAAAGCTTGGCTCGGAGAGCAAAGATTTTCATCGAGTAAGGACGCTATCACATTCGTAAACGACTACTTTGTAGTACAAGATGCCAATTACTAGTTGGACGGAAAGAGTTGGGAGCATCGCTGGGAAAAGTATATAGATTTATAAGGAGACTATTGAGAAATAAAACTGAAAAAAAAAAGATTATTTCTGTGGTAGGTAGGAAACTTTTTAGACTACTCTCATGTATGGCTGCGTTTCTAACGTTGACTAAGATCAAAGACAGGTATCCCAAGAATTTCAAACGAATAATTTAGCACACTGAAAACAGTATTACGATATTTGTTTCCAGGTCACCCCTTTTTGATTTTGTTTGTTTTGAGACATTTTCTTTTGACTATACCCTTAATCTATTAATTCAGTCCAGTAACTCCGTACGAGTCGTCTAGGAAAATGAAGAAATGTGGTAATATTTCAGTGTTACTTTTATTTATTAGATATTACTGTATATTCTTATGTCTCCTTTAGGCAAAGTACCTTAAAAACCCTAATTTAAAGCAGCAAAAATGCAGAAGTGTGATTAATAAATGGTATAAAGGTCACAAAAACGTAAGTTCTGTTAAAGAAAGAGATAAAATAAAGAAGTTCAACAAAGATCCTGTCTATTTTTTAGTATCTGAAGTATATCGTAACGAGACCTACCTGTCGGTACTATTGTACATATAAAGCGACAAAACTTACTTTTGGCGGGAAACAATTTAGCTTATGGGAGATCTTTGTTTATACCTAGTTGGTAATAGATAAGAAAAATTCTCTTGAACTAGAAAGGTTTTTGTAGACTCTTGCGAACACAATAGTAAAGCACTGTTGATTCTATCAGAAGGTAAAGATAGATGAATATGACACTTGCATCTATTGCCTTAGCAAATTTTGTGAATCAAAACATGGAGAGCATTGCATTCAATGCAGTGCATTGGTTCATAATGTGTTTAAATTAATTTAATTTATCCTGTTCCATATATACTAACGCAATTAATTAATGTTGAACAATCTATTTCTATTGTTGGATGTTTGTCAAGTTTCTGTAAACTGAAACTATTGTCAGCTTATCAATCGCCGCAATTATGGTACAAAATAAAGTATTGTTCTAGTTATCTCAGTTCGATCGTCAAATAAACCTACTTACTGTTACAATAATAGAATCAGTAGGTGCTCTAGTAACTCGATTTTCTATTTTTCTTGAATACCACTTCTGCTGTTCAAGTTCATTATTTCGCGTTTCACACTACTTATATTTTTGCCAGCGTTTGATTAGTCGTAATAGAGATTATTAAAAAAACAAGAACACGCAGATGTTACGAAATTCGCCTCGGACGTATGCGGGTCAGATAAATTATCCCTGACTGACACCAGAAAAATTTAGCCTATAAATACACCACGCAAATACAATTAAATCTGTCTTGTTTACACTGATTTGTTAGATTTGTCAGGCATAAATTGTATATAGAAGTTGGTATAGACTTTCGCAGTCGTTGTTTTTCGTTTTAGCCAGGATGCCAGGTCGAAACAGCGTATGCGTCAGAATGGCGACGTTTCGCTCTCGATCGCACGGTGCTTCCTCTGGCCTGCATCATGTCTAACACTGTTAACACTAATAATCAACATTCAGTTGAACGTCAGCATTCTGACGCAGACGTGACGCGGTTCCAACTGGGAAACCTTTCTGAAGGAAAAAAAAAATATTTTAACAAACCATAGAAAGCGAGCGCATTTTTCTCAAAAGATACTTTTTTAATGAAATCAAAAAATAATCTAAGGAAATTTTTCACTGAATAATCTGTTTAGCACGAATGAAATTGTATTTATAATTTCATTCATACATTAGTTTGCGTAATTACTTGCAGTTTACAAACGCAACAAGAGATAATAGACACTTTACATAACACCTGTCTCGTAAGTTAAACCATTCAACTAACAACGTTTTCGTGTTAATGTAAACATAGGCTAACATATTACACCTAGGCATGCCTGTATATACACACACCACACATGTGGGCATTAAATCAACTTAGGCTGATTCAAAATTTTATGATACGTATAAGCATGTCACGTTGGATTTTTATACGTTCGAGGGTATTTCTTTCTAATGCGAAAATTATTTAGGATACTTTTAGCCATCTTAAGCTAAACCGAGTAATGTCAAGATATGTTTCAAATTTCGTTTTCTCTTTACAACATATGTAACAAAAATGGTAGAACACGTCTACGTTTACTACATTTTAGCGTATAAAAATTGTAAATTGTAACATTCAGAACTTGTAATTGGAAACTAACAGAATCATTATATAACATAAGCTACTTTTCCACTTAAAATATCCGTTGTTCTACTTCACGTAAACAATAGACAAACAAAGGCGTATAGCAAAAAAAGTGCTTTTTTTGTGACAAAATCAAAGGTTAGAGGAAGGGAGAACGCGCTTCGACGAGTTCACGACTTGTTTTCAGGGTACACGTAGAACGCCGCCATTTTGAAGGTTGTAGCAACACGTATTTTCATTTTATTTTGATTTGATTATTAGTATAAATGCAAGAATTAGGTTTTTGTATTTGGAATATAATGTATTTTACTGAGCTATGTATTGTATTCTGATGTGTATATTACAGTGTCGAAAAAAATTGCACTTATTATTACAACGACTCCCTCCTTTTCCACCTCTTCAAAATGGTGATATTTAATTTTACCTTCCGACCCACAGATTTTCCCCTCCTATACACTTCTGAATAAAACATTATTTAAGAATGTAATAACATTGGTAGATTTTAATGAAAAAATCCTATATTACCGCAGAGGCATGGGGTTTAGGTGAAGTCCCAAAGTATTCCCCCAAAGAGGTACGCAAATACAGCAGCGAAGTACGTTAATGTAACAATTTTGTTCTCAAAATTGGTCCAACGAGCGGGTTTTTCATTTTACTAAACGGCTGTTTATTATATCGACGAACACATACTTTCGTGTATACCCTACATACGGTAAAGGAATTCATTGATATAAAACATACATGTATTTTTGTTTAATGAAGAATTTCTAAAATTTATTTCGCTTCTCATAAAGTAAGCTAATAAACGGGTATTTATTATGTCGATAAACAGGTTTAAGTTTAATAAATACTTTTTCATTGTAGCGTTTTGAGAAAAAATATCGATTTTTATTTTTCATGGACTATCTTTTGGAGTCACCGACAGTTCAATTGCACAGAGAGCGGCGTCTTTCTCATTTCATATACAACAACCAGTATATTTTTATGTTTTTGAAACGGTTACCGAAACAAATGTTATGAAATGCAGCAATAAAAGTTTCGGTAGTCTGTTTTGTTGTTATGTAAAGTTGGTTAGGGCTTCTGCCTAGCCAACATTTACATCGATTTTCGAACTTTACTTCTTCGTTCTCATTATTATTTTCTTACTTTAACCAAGTTTACTGCAATTAATTAAACATGGTACGTTTATTTAAATTTTTCAGTTTCTGATGTTCAAGTTCTTTTCAGCTTTTATGTTGATTTTACAATGGCCTACACATGGACGACCTAAGAGATAAACAGTACATAAAACAATTTTAATTTATAAATTTGGCAAACATTACTACGAAGTGTAACGTAATGAATACAGCTATTGTACATCCGAAAGTATTTGAACCACAAGATAGATAGGATAAAATTTACAAAGGCAACCGCTTTGACAGAAGATTTAAATTAGTAGACACTTTGTTGTGCAACTACGGCAAGTATGGCAATAATCGATTTTACATTTACGTAATATCAAAGTTGACCCAGCAATTTCGCATGGTTCATGCCAAAGCTATCCTAAAAGTAATAACACAAAAAGTCCGAGAAGTAGACAAAATAGTGATTTTCCATTCAACAATGTAGGTTCCAAGCTACTTTGGTACTTAAACTCTGTGTTCTTTTTACTATGACAGAAAATCCAAATCTTTTTTTCGTCTTTCTCCTCGAGTACTAGTATTGCCTGCACACCACTCTTGATGTTAGTTTGGAGTTTCCGCCGTGACATTTCGCATTAATTACCATAAGCCAAGTACGCTGAAGTATTAATGTTAAATCAAATATCGGATCGATTAGGTTAAGCAATGTCTGTTTTCGATTTTTGCGTTATCGATTCAATTTTTAAGTTTTCTCTGATTACCACGTTCCTTATGTGGCCTAGTTTTGTCTTTCATTCAACGTATCAGGTTTCTCTTCTTTGCAGCTACCAATTTCGGCTTGTAATGTTTCGTTTTGTTTCTATATAGTACTGTTGATGCTATTATTATATATGTTTAGTTTTACCGTTTTATCAATTTCCATCCTACCGAGTATGGTCTTGTGTAGTTGGTAATATGCATTGTTTATTTTCTTAACCCGACTTCTATGTCTACTTTTCCCACGTTTGTGGTTATCGTATTCAAAAGTCGATACCTCAGAATTTTTAGTTTTTATATACGAGTATTTTTTTCCTATTTCCGTTTTATTTTAATTTATAGTCTTTATTTTAGTTTTGTTAATGTTCATTTCCGTATTTAGTTTCTCTATTTCTTCTAGCCATGTACTCAATAATTTTTGCATTTTGTTTGTTATCTGCTACTACAGCTAAGCCATTCGCGTATAATAAGCTTTCCATTTTCACTTGGGACATATTTCTGTTCTTACTTGGCGTGTAAGAATAAAAATTATCTGTAGAAATACTACGTTATATTTGCAGATATATATAGCAGTTAGGTATTGTAAGCCAATGTTCCTGGCATCATGATCAGCTAGAACGCCAATTCGACAAACGGGAGATATCACGTTCGATTCCTTACCGGAACAAGGCTTTTTCAAACAGTCAATTACATCGGAAGTACCAGACTTCGTTAGTAAATTTTGCAGTGTGGCTACTACACTTGAAACCAGTTCTTTTTTTAAACTTCTTGAGCGAATCACGATATCAATTAACGCACGCTATTTGAATCTCTACACCACGTCTAAAATTATAATACAGATACATTCCTACTTGTTTTCTAGTCTAGTCTATAGCCGCTTGGCAATTGAGGTCTAATTAAATTTATAGCCGCAACACGCTGCGTAAGACAGTAGCGTTGTATTAGTGGAATTGCACCCGATGTAAAGTACCTAACAAAACTATTCATACACTAATTTTTTTAAATAACACTTCCTATGCGACGTTCTAGTGTAATTTATAAACGTGATAAATCAAATATCCAAACAAAGCAAATGCTTTTGCACCAAGAATAATTGGATGATGCACGGTGATGCCATAAATAATACTGCTATTTTGAATAACGCAACGCGAGTGTTTATGTCTATTATCATAAATTGCTGCAGTTAAAAGAACAATGTAGTCCGATAGAAGATATTCGAATTAAAATGAAAATGAAAAGACACCTTTCAAAAGGCATTGTATCTTCATGCCTTTTATGGATTTGAAAAACAAATAAATTTCTCTTACCTTGGCAAAGTCGATCTTCAACGTGCAGCATCCGGAGTATATGTCTGCTCCATTAAGCGTGTCTTTTGCTCTAATTGCTGATTCTATACTATCAAACGTAAAGCTAGGTTAAGGAAATACATGTTGTTTTAAACTAACAATTTTCATTAAATGACAATATTTTAGTAGTATTAATTTATAATATTTGACATTAATACAGAGTGCAAATGCATTATTTAAATGAATCACTAAAATTGTTGTTAAACGTATGTGTAGAACGAGTTAGAAAATATGGACGAATATCATGTCGTATAATAGAATAAAACAATAGCCGCGTAACGTTGCTTTAATAATTATGACGGTATGATGGTATATCAGCAAATAGGGAATTTCAAGGCGATAGCGACGATTTTACAAGTCGCACTAAGCATGTACTATATTTAATAAGCAGTAGTTTTTAATATTAGTTATGAAGAGATCTTGTATAGGCTATCGGTCATCGAAGTTTGGCCAAATGAAAAATCTTTGGAACACTTGCGTTGAACGGAATTCGGTAATGAATATAATGTATATTTGTTTTAAACAGAGCATGCAACTGAGGTAAAGGAAATATTACCAATAACATTTGAAAGAATTTCTTAAATTAGGGACATTGCATTGATAAAAAGTAAATAAAGGGTTTACTATACCTCTTCTTTTTCCATTTTTTTTTTTTATCGACTATAATTCCCAGCATAATTTTCTCAGTTTCAATATTATTTTCATACATGTAGTATAGGTATAAGTGAAAAGTTGTGCACAAAATGTATTATAGTAAAACACTGGATGTTACTAGATGATTTAGCATATTAGCACTCCACCAAGGAAGCTGTTCCGGCAGGCAAATCAAGTCTTGCTCATCAACTGTAAAATATATCATTTGTCGATATGAAGAAACGGGTGACTTGGGACATTGTGCGCATTCAGGATCATCGCAAATAACATCTGCAGTAGATGACCATTTACTCCATTTAATAAATTTAGTGTAGAATAAATTTCTTGATGAAAAAATTTAACACTATAAATTTATGTTCCGAAATTTAATTGTTTTATACTTTTTTAATTTATGAACTTGTCCAAAGCTCCACTATTAGTTAATAGTGTACGTGCAATATTTGTTCAATGTTCATCATTGAATGTATTTCCTGGTAATTATCAATGCCACAGTATGTGAATGTAGATTTAAGAACAAATTGAGTAGGAACTATTCATAATGCAGACAAATTGATGACATACTAGTAGAGAACGAATGAGGTATGTGTTTATACATTTTTTCATTTCACTTACATTAGTTTGAAAAATTGTGTTAAAAATTACATTATGAGCTAGAGAGACCTGTGAATTTTTTTTTTTTATTGTATTGGGCCCCTAGATATTATTCAAAAAACACAAAACTGCGTTTTCTTTTAATTTTTCTGGTTTATCGAAGACATTGAAACAATTGCTAAAATTAAGTACTTTTCTGTTACAGAATTTACATAACGTATATTTATTTGCAGGAAAGATTTTCTACATTAAACTTATTGTTGAATAGAGTGCGAAATAAATAAATTTTCTGAAACGAACGACAAAGAAATACCGTAATGAACTATTTTCTCAATTGTGATCAATGATCCACCACCTACATATGAATGTATACATGTGTTAGCAGCTGTTTGCTATATATACATACATTAAATGTATAATAGAAAAAAAATAGAGTTGATGATATCATTAGCAAAAGTATTATAACCACATTATAAACAAAAGTGATTTATGGTTCCCGCAACGTACTTAGAAACGGCTAGAAAAAGATCAGTTAACCGAATATAATAAAAATTAAAGTTCTTAAAGAATAATGTAAACTGTTTAAAAAGGATATTCCACCATCGCTTGTACACCATTTTTCTTAAATATCACGATCCGTAGTACTTGCCCGCTAGATTGACATATTGTGTGCAGAACGTCCTGAAAAAATAAAGAAAAAATATCACTAATATGGTACTTTGGCAAGATAGAAATAGAAACTAACCAAAATTTCTGTGTATTCCAAAAAATAGATATCAGGTATGAGAAGCACGCGCACTGCGTTAAATGATGAAAGGAATAAATTCAATAACATTCTAGCAGGATTTAGCGAGTAAAAATACTTACACGTCAATTTATCATTTTGGTTTAATTTACACTACATATACCAATTTGCGGTTTGGGCGGAAATGACAAGTCTATTATTTTAAATTGAACACTCTATATGTTTTCATGAATTTGGATAGAAGATTAGATAACCTATTGAGTAGATCCTTCATATGGCGGTTTATTATCAACAGCCTTTCAGCCATTTTAACAAATACATGGATTAAATAAAACAGATGAAAACAAATAATAATTTGATTAAATTGGCAAATTAGTTGGAAGACTTCTTAAGACAAATGCTCCAATGTCGCCCATCAATACATCATAACGTTTCCGAAGCCGAGAAATTACTGCTTCTTGGACATTTTCCAACATTGCTGCAGAAATTGAACGAAACTGGCTATCTATCCGATGTTTTAAATTATTTAAATTATTGGCCATGTTTAAATATACATTGGTGGTATGTATAAATCTACTTAATCGAGCATATTGTAGGAAAAAAGATTACAAGAATTTTATCGAATTTATTCCTTTTATCGCGAACACAGTGTACATTAAAAAATATGTACCAGATATAAAAAGATAGCATAATTGTAATAAAACACTAACATCAGAATAGCGCTAATACTAACAATGATAAAGGTTATTAACTCGATTTTATTATCTATTTTTGTGCGTGCATACATCCGAGAAAAGCATCCGATCAACTCATAAAATGTATATAGACTATAGAATCACGAGGTTTCAAAGCTCCGTATAACTGGAGCCAGCTCGCTGTAGGCACAAATTACCATAACGCAACGTTTTTTCAAAAATCTTCTGCGACCACAAACCGTAATATATACATTATTTAATGTAGTAACTCACTATATTCGCCCAGTTTACATCATCATTAGCTATCGTTGTTGTAGATATGTATATGAAATAGTATGGAAAATACAACAAAGAGAAAACGTTAACCTATGCTTAAAACATTTCAAATGTTTGAAAAAAAAACTAATTCATATCACGATGAGATATAGAGAAATAAAACGGTAAACAGTCGTTCTAAGTACCTCTAGCTTCTTCTCAAGCAGTAACAGTTAACTGCTGAAGTACGGTCGCAATTATCAACTCGCCGGACCAAAATAAGACATCTGTGCATCGGGCGCAATATGTTCCTCTCAAGGTTACTTAGTCTTTTTATGAAGAATGAAGGTCCTTTCAGTAGTAGTAGCAGGGCCCCAAAGAAGAATTCCGTAGGAAAGATGATTGTGGAAGGTGGAGTGGTAAGTGACCACTGATGCTTCGTGCGTTTGTATTACTTTCATTCGTCGGATAGCAAAGATTCCCTGCTAGCAGTTTAATATGACCCATCCATCTCAATCAATCAAGGAGTTGAATTTTTTCTGTTTAGCTTCAGTTTATTAGCCGCAAACCATACGTCACCTTTTTGCAGGACTTGATGATATGATTTCACTGATAGTTCGTCCTCGTTCCGACTCTGGACCACAATAGACAAGACAACAAAGCTCCCGGAAAATCATTAATATAAAAAGCAGTGAATCCAATATTGACAACTGAGGCACTTTCCATCAAAGAATTTTTTCCCTTTCAATGAACTACTTGTTGCCTATTGGATAAGTAGGATCTAATAAGTTGTAGAGGTTGCCCTCTTGCGCCATACATTTCCAGCTTATTCAATAGTATGGTCTACAGTATCAAAAGCCTTACTCAGAACTAATAAATTCATCATAACCATTCTCCTCTCATCTCATTATTTATATATTTCAGTATATCTACCAAAGCAGTTGTAGTGGATCTATTCTTGCGATATCCATGTTGACAACTTGTCAGTAATACAAATTAGAAAGTGAGATGTTTTCTGATTATTATTATTATTTTACTGTTAATACACCAAAAAAAATTGCACAAGAAATAAAAACAAACTTGAATACCAGGCTTTGATTTCACCTCAGGAGAAATATTGGAAAACCTACCAGAAAATGAAAAATGATGCTTTCATACCTATTCAACGCATCTTTTAGACTAAAACCTTGTAGCTGGAAAGTAGCTGAAGTGATCAAGCTACGGGAAAACCTCCACAAGAAGTCAAATCATGCAGGCCAATTTTCCTTCTATCAATTATTTCAAAATTATTCGAAAAACTTCTATCAAAAAGACTAAAGCTTGTTATACAGAAAACCAAACTAATTTAGAACTATCAATTTAGATCTAGACAAAACCAT
The DNA here is from genome assembly GCA_902654985.2 of Oryctes borbonicus. Lineage (NCBI taxonomy): Eukaryota > Metazoa > Arthropoda > Insecta > Coleoptera > Scarabaeidae > Oryctes > Oryctes borbonicus. The sequence continues at coordinate 18,732,390 of LR736857.1, read as the reverse complement.
TCTGCACATTTTCAAGTACATTGTATCACCGATGTAATTAAACAAGTACTAAAAGAGAATTAAGTTTGTTCAGCCCTCTTCCTGGATGTTGCATAAGCCTTTGACAAGGTGTGGCATAAAGGATTGATCTATAAATCATCATAAATAATCTCTAAAATTTCACCGACTACAAGCAGGTAATTTGTCGAAGAAACATTTTCTTCGTACAGCAGCGAAGCAACATGCAGCTCCATGCAATTGAGGGCGAAACGTCGGCATTCTCATACGATTACGACGCGGTTTCAACCTGGAAACCCAAATTCTTTAAAAGAAAACAACTACCGCGAAAGCCTACAACAACATGTTTTGTCATATTTTGAATAATAAATGTAGTAGACGTTGCCGAATAACTTCTGCACAACGTGGACTTCTTTGAAAAGGCATTTAGCGCTGTTTTAAACGTCGCAATTTGTGCCACTCGCCAATGTTTATGAAACGTATCAGATGACGTTATCTTCAACTGCACGAATTTTTCTTAATTATCTCTAGAAATTCAAAATAGACCATTATCAGTAATAATTCTATCAGTTGCAACTACGTACTTAATAATATGTAAACCTATATTAGTGTGCCACGAAACAAATAAATGATTATTTCTATTCTTTCGTTTCAGTATTAAATAATATGACTATTTCTTTTTGATTTCTTTTCAAATAAAGGTAATAAAAATTAGCATAAATCGGATACATTAGCGTGCTAAGGAAGCAATAATTTTATTTTTTTTTATTACGCTCTGGCCTTTGAAGATCGCTGCTTAATCGCTGAATAATAAAAATGTCGTTGTCTAATGCAGAAGCATATGACTTCTTCCAATGTTTTGGCTTAACGTAACATAATATGGCATGGATGTAACGTATTCTCTGTTAAGATGCAATGAATTGATGACTTACATGTACCTAGGACGAAAGACATTTCTCTAGTGTCTGTGTGAACTTCAACGTATCCAAGGACTAGTTTCGGTTCTACCTACATGTGTTCTGGTCGAATTTCTATCAGGTTGAACATACCCTGCTCTCACGTAATGGTACCGCCAAACATTTAAATAGTTCTCGGGTGAAATGTTTTCTTTCTGGATACTTAACGACACATTCACGATCAGCAATACAGGCTTTTTGAAAACATTCAAAATACACTGCAAGTATATCATACATCTCTGCATTAGGCAATGATATTTTTCATTAAGCAGAGATTTTCAAAGGCCAGAGCCTATTAATTCTATGAATTTTTTTGTTATTATTTGAAGAAAGGAAAACGATATCATTGCGCGGTTTCCGCCACTATTTTAGTTTGTCAAAAGGCATATTTTAGCGCGGCGTTTGAATTTTCAAAGATAATTGTGAAAAACTCGTACATTAAGGGATAACGCCATCTGGTATATATCTTAAACATTAACGGATGACGCAAATTACAGCATTTAAAATAGCGTTGAATGTCCTTTCAAATGAGTCTAAGTTTCTTTAAATTGGGGTAAAACTTGTGAGTTAGAGCAGGTTTTAGTTTTACATGATTCGGCAACGTCTACTACCTATATTTATTATTGACAATATGACAAAATGTTTCTAACCAAAGTGGTACGTAATTAACTAAGGTTTTCTGATGAAGCATTGAAACATAGTTAATTTTGAAACTTTTGCCAACTAATTTAAAATTTGCTGTTGACCCCGGCAACTACGCTCCCTGGCAGCCATGTTTGAAATTTTAAATTATTTTCACTAAATTTCCCTATGCCACATTAGTAGAGATGACAAAGGCATGTGAAATTATTACTTTTTTGCAGCGACTAGACAGACGGACTCTCGGGGAAACCAATAGGCAACACGAACCCTTTCTTATGAGATGAATAGGCACGAGTCTGTCTATTCGCTGCAAAAAAATAATAATTTCACATGCCTCGGTCATTTCTACACATTAGTTATCAAAAATTTTTTTTTCATCGCGATAGTTATTGTAGTTTCCAAAATATCGTCGGCCGCACTCTTAGTGAGACACCTAGTATATTCATTACTGATATTTTATTTTAAAATAAAACTAAATAAACTAGTCTGTATTTGTAAGAAGTATCTATTTGTACCTCTACACCCACAAAGATAAATAACGCATACATACAATATAAATTTATAAAGATAGTAGCGGAATCATTAACACTAAATCTCTAAGGTTAATCCTTGCAGACATTAGAGAAATACACAGCGAATTGCACAGAAAGTGAGTAACTCGTCAAATGTATTTCATCAATATGCATACTTTAATCTATCCAAATGAAGTTGGTAAGTATGTTATAAAGACACTTTTGCAAGAACTTTTACATTGATATTACTCAACAAATGTAAAGGTACAACAAATTGGCTAACAAGTTACGTCAAACACTAAATCTGCAATTAATTCAAGGAGAGAGAAGTTATACCTTTCCTAAAAATGTTTATATGAACATTTCATCACTCTTTAAAAACATTTGCATACGTAGTTCCGCATATCTCATTAACATATACAATTCTTCAAGTCCATTAATTATAAAATACAAAAATACTCGCAGACATGGGAAAGCTTGTCGATTATACAGACTTTACTTTGTTTTCAAGTATTTACCGAGATAAATTTAATGAAATTGCAAAAAATATTATTAGTACGAGTATAATAGACTACCTACTGTATTAAATGTTAACTAAGTACATAGTAGATTCAACGACACAGTTAAGTTATATTCCTATCACAAAATATCACATGTGCATGAAGTAGTAACCTCCCATCGGATATTAAGCAGGTAATCACAAAATTAATAACATATATTACGAAATTAATTGTTGTACATGTTACATATGTACGCTGCAGCGTAATACGCAATTTAACATTTGACAATTTGCTGTGAGACCCGCTTACATTCCATTAGTAATCGCATCACACATTATCGATCGTACATGCTCTATATGTAGCACAACATTTCCAGTGTCTTAAAGATGGTCTATTTTTAACGTTGCGAGCAACAGTGTAATATTAGTTACGTATAGTACTGTAATTATTTGCCGCGGCTTATATAAGTTCAAGTTAATTTGAACATGTAATAGGTCAAGTGGCTTTAATTGAAATAAATGCAATGATTCCAAAAATAAGAAAGTATAATTTTCAAGCAAACGTGCTTAATTAAAATTACGACTAATGGATACGATAACTTCAGGTACCGTAAACCACGCGTTATATATACGGCTCAATCTGGTTTTCTATCATTATTCTAGTTTATTTGCAGAATGAAATTAAGTTTTACAGTTTTCCAAACATTTTTTCCACTCTAAAGGAGGTACGGATTTTGAAGGCTTCAACAGTTTCTTGAGGTAATAAAAATCGCCGTTTACATATTTTTTGTTTGACATTCGGGAAAAAAAAGTCATTAGGCCGTTAAGCAGAATCAGCTGAATACGAGTATGATGAAGGATGATGCCACGTTGATTGTTTTTCTTGATTTCGTCGATGACTTCTGGCAAACAAATTATTGTATACCATTCGATCCTCCAAAGCAATGTTGCGGCATATCCGGTACAACGAAAAAAACAAGCAATCATTTTCTTGGAAATGCTTCTTGAACGAAGAATTTTTGTTGGAATCCGTTCATCTCTCATCCCAAACAGTTGACTGTTGCTTAGTTTCCGGCTCCTAACAATGTATTCAAGTTGCGTCACCTGTTACGATGTTGGTTACCGATTTTTAAGTTGCTCTGTTGAATTTTTTGAGCATTTTCTTTACACCAATTAACACGGCCCACTTTTGTATTTGGGTCAAATTATGTGAAATCCATGACGCACAGATCTTTTTCGCATCTAAATGTTCAAAACGAATGTTCAACCAACCTACATTAGAATGTTAGAAAGCAAAAAGAATGCAAGCCTAGAATTAAAAATGAATACGTAGGCATAAAGAAATAACTTGAAAACCGGAAGTAAAATAAATACAAACGAGGATTGTGCAAATCTGAATGTGAGTTATCTTCAAAGCCGGTCAAACCGTTCAGTATGATACACGCAGCTAGCGAATATGAACGAAATGGCTTATTTTTATCGCTTCCATAGATGTGCCACGCAGCAGGTTTTATCGTTCTGGTTTCAGAATCCGTGGTTACAATACATCGTTAAATAAAAGTCGTTATCTACTTCGTCAATTAATTTACTAGAAGCGACTGTTCTAAGTTTTCAGCTGTAGAGCTGGTTCTTCTTGACGTTAGTATTTCCTTAGATGCAGGAGAAAACTAAGTGCAGATACTATAACATATGCCGATGTGCCACCTTCCCCTATCTATGTAAATTTGTGCATTCTTATCACGAGGGAGCAATGATGTTGCGTGTGTAGGGCTTGACCATCTTTATCTTAATAAAGGCAAGGCATTGTATATAATTGCTAAGGTGTTGAATGAACACATAAATGTTTAACACTTCGTGGGTTGATGGATGAACCAATTCCTTTCACTCAGTGTACAAACTAACAACAAAATTTGCAAGAAAAGTTAAATATGTATAAGTTGATATCTTCCTCGAGTCAACTGTCTACTTTAAAACATATATTCATCGACCTAAATCAATTAATTATAAATTATAACTCCTTACAACTAAGCGCATTTCGATTAGAAGTGATTAGATGATTATAATTAACAATTCAAAAGTGGAGGAATCTATTAGAAAAAACAGCGAGAAGAGACAATAGGTCATCAGTACTTTAGTAGTATATCAATTTTTATACCATGCAATCGCATATCGTATAGAACTAGATCATTTGGTGTGATTTCTTACCAACTGCATTTAGTATTCCCTGTAATAATAAAACGTCAACGTTTGCTGTGGTGCATAAATTAACGTAACAAGGACCAAAACTTCCGTTCTCTTCAGTGGCGAACCTAGATTTTGTTCAGATGCACTTGACGAAAGGTTTAGACGGCGTTGAAGAGAATCTACGCGTTGCGTTGCTCGCACCGTGGGGGCTCAAGGTGTGGAACGCTATCTGCATTGGAAGTCGATCAGCGTTAGTTTTTATACAGAATACATTGGCACTAGGCGCATTATATAAACGATGTACTAGAGGATCATACTTTTCCATATCTTAAATGCAAATTCCACCTCCGGCCGCCAAGCTAATCGAATATACATATTTGGGATATCAGGTGTACGAGAACATAATTTACACCCTTCGCAGACATTAAATACCCTTTCTAAGTCGGCTGGGATGAAATAGGACCGAAGGAAATTGATAGTATTGAAAGTATATCTAGTCGTGTATAAGAATGCAGTTATCAGCGATGTTGCGCTACACATTAATTATAAGCGAGGAAAAAATAAACGATCAACATTTATTTCAATTTTCATTGAAATTCCGTTGCTTTTAAGAGGTGATGCATTTTCACTCATAAGCGGTATAAAATGAACCTTATACTTTAAACCATGCTCTGATACAATGTTTTTGTACCATTGAAGAATTAAAATAATTATCATGTCTGTCCGTAATAGAATTTTTTTGTAACCGAAGCCCTACTAAAGATGTGATTATAAAGACGAAAAAATTGTTTTGAAAGTATTAAATTTGAAAACAGTTCTATTAAATATGGATGAAATTAACTTCGTAAGATTATGATAATACGAATATTAATCAGAGCAAATTAATGATATGTTGCAGCATCTTTAAAGATAAATTAAGTTGGTTTGTTTAACAGATATTTTTTAATCACTACAAAAAATTAGGAGAACTAGACAGTGTTGCTATGAAATACCGAAAAGAAACGCCATTGCTTGCTTTATACTATAAAGTACTTATTAGTTAATTTGTCACATGAGTTAAATCAAAATCAATGCCAAAACAGATTATTCCATTAAACGTTTTCAGATTTTGTATTTATTAAACCAAACTATTCAATTTTTAACTACTAACAGTATAATTCTTCAAGTGAGAATGTTTGACGCTCTTAGCGAATGTCTTGCCCTGTAGTTCTATCTAAATTAAGTCCAAGTAAATATACTTCGATATTTTTTGTAAATTTTAATCATCCGAAGATTTTAGGCAGTTGTTATTTAGTCAAAAATTATTAGTTCCCATCTTCTCTGGTTTCCGAATGTACTACCAAAGTTTACTTTATACATAACAACCTTTAGGATTCCAATATGTACATTAACATGTCTTTCACTTCTACAGTAATCCTTGATGTTTTCAACTTCGATTGGTTGCAATGGTTACCATGCTTTTATTTATTATTAGCTAATCAAAAAAGTTCGTGAGGGTTTTGATGGTAAAATAAATAAATAAATATTTATTAAGAAATAATAGTACAGTATTCACCTACCATCACAATAACTAATCTTTCGCCAATGTGACACCAATTTTTGTACGCCTCTATTATGAAATTACGGATTTGAACAAAAAAAATTGAAGGACTGTATTTACTACAACTCGAATTTGGAACTAACTGTCTACGATAATCACTTGGCGACATGTCAGTAGATTAGGGAGGGTGTGGTAATGTTTCTCGGTCAAGTTCAGAAATTTTTTCCCGAGTCACTCTTGCGCTATGAGTGATGGCGTTGTCCTGTAAGAGTAGGACTTTCTACTGGTTGATCGAAGAAGGCTGTTTCTGGATGTGTGCTGCTTGTACCTGCTAAAGCTGTTCAAGTATGGCTTGACCCGTTTTCAAAAATTCGTAATAGAGACAATTGCAGCTGCTGTCCACCAAATACATAATAAAATCATTTTTGGATGCAAAGAAATCTTGCGAGTGGGTGGTATTCGATCGGTTGGCGACATCCAATGATACGAAAGTCCATAATTTGACTACAATTTCCACTTTTCGTAGCAAATAGCAGTCGATTAAGAAAGGGTTCATTATCGTTGCGTGAAATGTTTGCCGAACATCAATTTAATTGTCATATATTTCGTAGTTGGTGAAGGTGCAAACCAATGATTTCGTCGCTCACATTTAACTTTTCTAGTATCTCTAAGCACGTTGCACTGGAATTTGCCTCCACAACCTGTTGAATATCTTTATCGAAGAAGCTAAAATCTCTTGAAGAAAATTTCTTGAATCACTTCTGGGCTGTTCGATTATTTACAGTATCATCTCCGAATGCGGTACATATTTTTCGCGCCGCCGCTGCAGCTTTTGTACCGACTTTGTACAATCTTGAATTCGTTGCCATTTTAAATTATTTAAAAATATGAATTAAACAATTAACTCCAAAAGAATAGGTATCTAATGCAAGAAGGATTAACACTAAAGCAGATGACAGGTAACAAATATGTACTATCGATCAACATCTTAAAAAATATTCATAGCCATCTGACGTACACAAAAACTGCACGAACTTATTTGGTCACCTGATATTTTAAATGCTACATGCGAGTTAGGGTTATGTTCACTAATACACAATACATTTAATTAACTCTAAGTTTGATAAATATTAATTTTCCAATGGTGAATTTTGTTTTGCCCATTAAAAGTTGTTTACTGGGCCTGTCCTCTTTAAATAAAATGGGTCTTATCTTCGTATGTAAGACAAGAACAAAAAATGAATCTAGGGGAAAATCGACAGAGAGCCCAACAGCAGCACTGCTTTGCCTAGCAATTTTGCAATGAAAAGCAATTAAAAATGTAAACACACTCCATATCAGATATAGGTAAATATAATAGATACAGGTTTGAATAGTAAAATTACAATATGTATAGTAACGCATACTATACAAATATGTATGCGGTATACTGGCAGTTCCAATACTGCACAGAGTAACAAGGACAAATAGATAAGATAAAAAGAAAGGTTTAAGAAAATTCAAAGGCTTTTACAACACTGCAGCTTTAAAATCCATTCCACGGACATCAATAGAATCTATAATCACTAAGGCATATTATTGAAAATCCAACATTTCTAATTAATTTATCTTTTATAAAAATAACGCATTAGTTATTAATTTAGTGATTAGGCATGAATCTTAGTGCGTAACTATATGACATTCAAAGAGTGTGAGGAAATATTACATTAATTTCTTATTAATTAAACTTGTGACCAACCGCATAATCAATCTAAATGTTTATTACATTCTACATTTCATCAATATCATACTATTATAAATCGATACGTTTCTGTTAAATATTACTGATATATCTACCAGTTATTTTTGACTTTTTCATTAGTAGGTAACTTTTTTCAAGACGTAATGACTACTATTAATATTTTTTCTACGAACGTTTATAATTACGTCAATACTGTAGTAAATACGTAAACTCAGTGCCAAATTTAGGTTATAAGGGATATTCTAGAACTCAGGATAACTATTTGTACGAAATATACAATTATGTGACCTTTGATCAAAATATAATTTTCTTATATGTTTTTAAATAAAGTTTTACATGTATTGTATATATTGTACATTTATTTTTGTCCGTTATGGATTTTTAATTGGATATTTAATAATAATAATAATAATAATAATAATAATTATTATTATTATTATTATTATTATTATTATTATTATTATTATTATAAGTATAAGACTAAATGAAATACAGTGTAAAGTTGAGATTTTTTTTCTAACTTGGTCCGGTAATGTAACCTAAGTACAGTAGTTCCCGTCAAAAATTGATTTTCATCTTATTGCAACTAATTTTATTGTACACATGCACTGTACACACAACGCATACACCGCAACACATAAAAAAATTAAACATTATGATTTTATAAGCTTTGTAAACTTAATGCACACACGCACATCATTGTTTGAAAAAATCAGTTATTTGTTTCTGTTTAGTACCTTTTAAGGAGTTTTTGAAAGCCAAGTTTCTCTATTTTATATGTTCATCACGTCCAATGCCGTTGAATCTTTTTGTTGCTCAATATATTGCAGTAAAATTTCTGCAGCTTTTTTGCTCTTTCGTGATCTGTTTTTTGCGACTCCTCCATGTGTGCATTTTGACCATCGTCTTCTCATTCGCAGCCATCTTTGCTGGCGATACCAATTATTTCTTCGCCCGTTAAAAATTCGTTTTAGAGTTCTTCGCCACTTTTTATCATCCATTCCTCCACATCCTCAAAAAGCATTTGGTTCCCATTAAGCAACGACTGCAGATGTGTAAAAAGCTTGATTTTCTATTTCTTTATTTTCTGAACTGTTGCTCTCGAGTAGCACTGGCCAACATAAAAACGATATCCTTGATATCTATCTTATTCACGTTTTTCAAAAGAGGCAAGTTTTCATTCTCGCACTTAAATATGATTTCACAAAGAAAACTACGTCTGCACCGTCTTCTTTATCACTCCTTGATTCATAGATTCTACCAAACTAGTGACATTTGGAAGCCAAAACATTTTTTTTATACTATCTACCTCACTTAAGTGGTGGCGAGTTGTAGTGCACTGCTTTCACTGGCAAATTGTTACTTTTCAAGGGTGTCTTCACTTTTGGGACGAATTCGGAGTTAAACCATTCTTCAAACAAAGTTTATCCATGCTGGGCTTTAGGACTTGTAGTACACAGGAAGAGATGGTGTATTGGTGTTCTTGAATGCTCATGGTTTAGCTGACTTTCTTATCACAAAAGTGGGATTTTATGGGACCCTAGCTGCATTAGATCAAACACCAAGATTTATATTTTTTGAAACCTGGCACGGATATGATATATTTCGTGACTTAATACAAAAGTTTTAGTTGGCAACATCTTAAAAAATATGCATTTTAAACCACTGTGGGCCGGTAAATCCGAGGACCTATTGATCGTAGGCCGATCAAGAGAGATTATACTGCATAGATAAATACCAAATAATGACGTTTTACGATAATTATATTGATTAATTAAAAACTAACCTCAAATTTTGACGATTAGCACACACTCTCATCACGTACAATCACCTAAACAACTATCGAAACTATTGTCGCAGTGGTGTCTTGCACACTGACGTCCCCGCTTGGTTTAGTTACGGCACATGTAGTGATCATCCGCCAGGAACAATTGGACGGATTATACTTTTGAATAACCAAAACATGGATTTTACCTAAATCTTCAAAGATAATTTGCACACTAAATAAATAATACACTTATTTAAATAACTGTTTATTCAACTGCGACTTGAACTAAATTGAGAAATTTTCTCTTCGCTCTTTTGTGCTCAATAGCATTTCTCTAATCACGGCCAATTGAGATACACTTTTCAAGTTACAATATTTCAATTGAATTTCCATTAAACTTTCTTACTCTAAAAACACTACAGTATATAATATGCCATACGAGGACAAAATATACCGGTACAATACCGGTAACCGTTGGATGTGGATTTATACTGTCGGACTTGACGACTTCCTATCGAATAATATTTAATTTGCGAAGTTATGATACAGATACAACTGAACTTATGAACATTTTTGTAGGGACACATTAAATACGAATATTTATGTACAACCTAAAGAAAATTAAGAGAAGACTACTTAAGGGAGAACATCATCTAATAAAATGCAAGGAGAGGCTATATAAGTGGTTGGAGCATTCGGGAAAGAGGTCAGATCACAGAAGGATATTACATCCTGCAGATAGGCGCTATTTCACGTCCGATGCATTTTCCCCCGAAAAAAGTGCTCGTTTGCCGTCTTCTGTCGTACCTTTAGATCGTCAGATCGTCGAATCTGTAATCCTCAGTCGGCTTCGTAATGAATTAGTAAACAAAAACTCCATCCCACTGAAACAATTTAGATTCCGAGAAGGAATCTCAATCAATTTGAGGATCCCGGAGGTAATACCAGACGCGCTGAAAACCTGTGAAGCGATCAAAGCTATCTTATCTTACTGCCCCCAGACCTGTATTTACTTAACACCCACGAGGTCCCAAAACGGCTCATGATTGAACTGTCTGTATACGCCGACGATATTTCGATCTACTCGGTGGATCGCTTCGACTTCATCAAATATTTCGGACTGGTGTTCGACAAGCGGCTGACCTGGGTGGGCCACCTAGAGGAGTTACGGAAGAAGGCAGCGAGGACAAGAAATAACCTATACTTACACAATCGTCCCGAACCGTGTGCCGAGGGCGGATGCGTAATGGTTCATGAGAAAGCAACTCCGCGACGGCCTTCAAATTCCAACTATCCAGGAATATATCAAGCATCATAGTGGAGTCACAGGATCGCCCATCACTTATCATTCACTATTATGAAGGTTAGAGATATTCTGGAAGACGTGGCGTACCTGGGAGACGGAGAAGAGACGCACTGTAATTTCAAATATATTGGACAGTAGTGCGAAACAATCTGCGAAGAAAATGTACTGAACTCCTGGAAGTGTTAATTTTTCTGCCAATATTAGGATGAGGGGCAATAGAGACTGCGATGTACCCCAGAAGATGAGCGAAAACCAATCGCCTCCAACCTTGTCTAAACTCTATTGAGTAGACACCGGCTGAACGACATTATACATGGCGCTAAAGACAGCTACCTTCGATGTTGTAGATTTATGATATTACAATAGTCACAAATACAGTTAGTAGAGAATGAGTTCGACAACAGAAAACTTTGACGAACGTAATCAAGACATATGTAGATTAAGTTACGACATAGATATCAAAAATTATCTAAATAGCAATATTTTTTATGCAATGTTGTTTAAATTGTGTTTGCAAACTAGCACGCATGCCTTTCGATGCGAACCACGCGGGTTCAAATTCTGGCCGGGACAGTTACTTTTTAATTACGGATAAAAATCGAAGTATGGCTTCCTCTCTGCTAATTTCGTGAAGCGTATGGAAAGTGGCGAACTTTACTACTAATGAAACTACTACTCATGTTTAAAAAAATTAAAGTGTTTAATTTATGGTACCACATATTACAGGTTGATATATTTTTACAAATGCTAAGAAGTGACGCCACAGGATCCACATATTAGAATCAATCTATAGAAATCATTTGTGTCTTTTGCGGAATCTCAAATGAGATAATATTTTGTTCCGATTGATAATCAAACATCATGTTATGTAGTAGTAGGAGAGTTTAACAGATGTTATGGAATCTGTCCAAGCGCATCTCCCAACAGGTTTCTTGACCAAAAGTGCGAAACTATATTCCATCTGTTGTAGAGGTGGACCCTCCGCAAACAGGTTTTCTCAAGAGCCGTAGAATATGTTGCACATTATATATAAACGTTATCATTTCGGTGTTTGGTAATTTCTATTGCGTTGAATCAGGAAATTGTGAATGCTAATTCTCCTCCTTCTTCAGAAAGTTTTCTGTTTAGACCTAGTGCAGGCTCCATAAATTGCCACATAAGCACCACAAAGCCAGTCGCATTTGTTGCAAATTTGTTACCCAAGAATTGATTTTGTTGCTCCAGCCGTTTCCGAGAAACGATGACTCCACTAACATATTAAGTAGTCACTCGCTGTAACTTCCGACTCACTGCACATATTATCACGAATTCAATGGCATATTTTGTTGCTAATTTATTACTCATGAATTTAAACTTAGAAACTTAGCTAAAAAATCATTATCAATCCGCTTTCACATACATTTAAATTAAGTACTAAAGCATTATGTAGTAAGTAAAGTAATGAATATTTTATTGCTGGTATACTGCTAATTTGTTTTACCAAAATCGATTTTCTTGCTCCAATGCTTGTACAATCAATAGTAGTTCCATAAAAATTGCATTCTTTACATTAGAGTTAAGGTATCTTGTGAGTAATTTTTCCACGGAAATAGAAGCAACGAAATTAATTCTTGTTAAAAAAATTAGCAATGTATTAGCAAAATATTTACTACTTACCTCAAATTTCTATCGTTTATTACTTAATAAGTAATTTGAACATATTTGCAGGGCTGGGGATAGCAATTGCTACGTAACAGTTAATACTTGCACATTTAATCTTAAACATTCCGACAGAAGCAAACCAGCGAAAAAATATGCCATTAAAATTGTTTACATGTATACAGGCAATCAAACGTTATAAGTACGTACGCCAGATCAGCACAATTTGAACGACAAATTTTAATAATTGGTTTCTCTTAACTTGAGATAATTATTTTTTCTACGCAACGTCTGTCTAGCTTAAAAAAATTAATTATGCACGTTTACACTACATCTTGACCAAATTGGTTTAATTACAGGAGGTTCTAGAATTTCGCCGACAATTTTCCACTTCATAAATCTCTACTTAATTGGGTTGGAAAAATTTCATTGTACCATTATGCGAGAATTAATAAGGTGTTGCATTGTTTAGATTGATTAATAAACTCAATTAACAATACAAATAAATTTGTTAATGGTATAATTTATTACACATTACCACATTTATAAATACTTTTGTTTTACAAATTATTGAAACATTCGATATATGTGAAGTGTTTGTAAGTACCCCAGTGCAACTCGATATGTATTATGCAAAGGATCACTGTACAACCTTTGTAACTTTAATGTATTGTAGAACTACGAATCCTGAATCCAGGAATCTAGGTCAGAAAACTTGATTGGTATCGATCGAGTGTTATTTTGAGAATAGAACATTTTTTTGCCAACCGAGATCATTAACTTGGAAGTCAATTGGTGAAGTGTAAATTAAAGCTCATCTGTCAAAGCCTCATCTACAACTAAATGTTGATCTACTGTACGCTGTAATGTAAACGAGAGAAGAAAATAAGAATTTTACAAAGCAATCACATCGACTAGCATTGTAGGATATACATTAATGTTAACGGATGTATGTAGGGGTACATATGAATATTTGGAAAACTGCTAAATTACTAAAAGTTCCAATAATTTCATATGAA
>LR736857.1:18671316-18718578 GCA_902654985.2 Oryctes borbonicus | reverse complement strand
TTTGGAAAACTGCTAAATTACTAAAAGTTCCAATAATTTCATATGAAATACGTAATACTTAATATTGCATAAAATATTTCTTAGCAACAAAAAAACGTATTTTGGATACAGTTGTTAAACTTAAACTACTATTGTGGTAAGCGGAGTTTGCAGTGGTTTAAACCTTAAAAGGATATGTTTGTCTTGTTAGTATGGTTCTATGTGAGAAGTGATAATCAGTAACTGGTAATTGTACACCTGTATGTAATATTTCAGAAAATACCCATTCTGGTAATATTGTGTATACACACAGAGGGGTCCACTATATGTATAGCTAATGAAATGGGCGAAATATTAACGCAAAGAATTAATGGTATTGGTTAAACATTTTTTTAATGGCGACGCGCATGAATGCGTTGAAAGAAGCATACTACGAGTATTCTAATATATAATTATCACTGCATGGTATCCTAAAGCGTTTTCTTCGCTCCAGCAGCATCATAAAATATAAGTAAAGTTTGTAAAAAGTTATTCCTTATTACGTTCGTTTTTGTACATGTCTGGCCCAGGTAGCTAAATAATTTTCACTGTTAATACTACAAATATTTTGTGTTTACTCTAACTTACAAAACACTTCGTTCTCATATACAGAGTGTAGCATTACTACGCCCGTCTTTTATTACTCGAGTTATTATATGCTAAATAGTAATTTGACATTAATATAATGTTAACTGTGCATCTTTAGATATTCCAATATACTGCGTATAAAAAAAGTCGGCAAAGTAAAATTCACTTTTAAAATGAACTATGCTATATATTTTTACGTTATTAAATACCTAAACGCTTTCAAATTTAGCAATAACATTTGTAGTGTGCCTTGGTTGGGATTGGTTGATATCGGTAAATTGTTTATATGACTTGATGTATAGACTAGTCTTCGGGGAAGTATCGACTTTACTAATTTCAAATCAATTTTGTTAAATGAAACAACCTTCATTCGACCCCATATATGATTCGTACGATACGAATCTTTACTATTTATACGGATCCGTATAATTTGTACGTAAAATGGTCAAAGCCGTCTAAACTTGGTCAAGAATCACTGGATGATGGTCCCCATCCAGATTAGCCTGCTAACATGACCACTTTCGATGTTTGGTACAGGAGGATGAAAAATGAAGAAATTTCAAAAACCACGAATACCCGAGAATGACAAAAGTTAGTGCAAGATAGATTCCGCGACTGGTTTCGCTATTCAAGCCGTTCGAGATGTGTGAGAAATTTTTGGCGGCTTGTATAGACGAGCCGTATTTAATAATGAATCCATTTGCCACTGGAGATCAAACCCGGGTCCACCATTTTGACCCTGCATCAAAACAAGAATCAAATCTACAGAAAAAATAATATTTTTTGGGATTGTCAAGGAATTATGATTATCTAAATAAGGGTTGTACGGTGTCAGGCGAGTATTATGCAAGCTTTATGAATCGCTTCCATTAAAGCGAAACGGCGCGAAAAACTGACGCAAGGTGTCCTGTTGTTCTATAATAATGCACCAGTTCACAGGCCAAAACTTTCAAAAGCTGCTGTTGCTGAATGTGTCTTCACAAAACTTTACCGCCCACCTTTTAGTCCAGTTCTAGCTCTCTGTGACCATTTTTTGTTTCCAAATCTCAAAAAAACAGTGAGAGAAACAAAATTTATGGACGATGACGAACTTATAGCGGCTGTTAAGAGGTATTTTGCAGACAAACCAAAGGATTTCTTTTATAACGGATTATAGATGTTATTGAAACGATATCCAAAAGCATGGGGCATTGAAAAATGAGTTGTTATTGTTGCTTTAGTCTCTTTTTTATCCCTAGTCCGAGAATGTAAACACGATCCCTCCTATTTGGCACTTAAATAAATTGTCTGTTGAGATTTTGCAATACATCTGCAGCCATATAAACATATACGTATTTAACAGAATGCAAACAAGCTTTGTGTGGTAGAGAGAGAAAAATTAGATGCGGCTCCAAATTCGCCAATTACCTGGTTAATTTGAATGCGTCAATTTATTGATCAATTTAAGTGTATTACACAAGTTTGCATGAGGCGAATTAATACAACGATAATAGTGTAGAATTAAGAATCGTGTAGTACGAGATTATACACACGTCAAATCGACATTACCACGGCGCTGTTTTGATACTTTTTACATTTGATTTGTACACAACGATTATTACAGAAATTGCTAATAAAAATACAACATAACCTTTCTGTGTAATTCTGTGTATTATAAAACACATATCAACAGACAAATTTGGGTTACGATATGACAAATCACCAATGTCAATAACAAATTGTCAAATTAGTGCGAAACACTTTAATTCTTACTTTAATTTGGTATCACCGTATGAGAATGTAGGTTAAAAGTAAATGTAATTATGTAATTTAATAAAAAAAAACCAAATATCTATTAAACCACTGCAGGTATATACAGATGTATATGTAGCATATGATCCACAGAAAATCGATATACGACTATCATATTGAACGATATTTAGTGATTTTTCAATACATATGCAAGACTTGTGTTAGAAAGAATTTTAAGAGGTTGGGAAAGAGAAAATAGCGCAACCTTTGCTATTATTAGACTAAAGTATTGTGTGCTAAAAGAACATACAGCACATACTACAGAAAACAAAAAATAATATAAGTATAGGTTGTTCTTGAAAAACTTCCACCACTCAGCACACAAATGTCTTATAAAGTCAAAATACTTTTGTGGAAAATAAACAAACTTCTGAAAATCGTTAACTCAACTTGTAAGTACCTAGATGTACATATAAAGAATTGAACAAATTACTTTACCAATTACTGCGCTTTTAGTTAAAGAAGACACCGTCAAACTGTATTATTTAAACGTTAAATTCTTTTTTCGGTTTAACAATATTTAATATATGTATTTGTATACATGTTAATAAATAAGAACGTTTGGCAATTTATTTTAAAGTCTAACTGATGTATACGTATACACGTACGCTTAATACAAACGATATTTGCTTAGGAATCTGCATAATCGTTTATTTGACCTTATTTTCAATCCGAATTCGCCACATTTTATAGTGTGTGAGACCTAGGCACTAGAGATATGTTTAGTAAGATGTGTCACGTCGGGTCATGCTTCATCTGCGGTACACTTACGCTCAGCGTGTCACCGCGGCAAATTATCTAAAATCATTTTTGTTTAGTTAGAATATCCGCGTATTTTACTTGTCAGAATCGCCGTCAGATGCATTCAGACTCTATCACTTTGAAACCATATCATCAAGGAAAAATACGACAACCACTGTGTGCGCCTGTGTATTTTCGGCGACTTTTAAATTGATCTGTGTTTATAAATTCCCGATTTCGAGTACCACGTTTGCATGTGCCTAATGCGTTTTACCGTTACATAACTTCCTAGTCCACAAGATATTTTTGGAAACAATATTAAAAACAAGCTTTTTGTAGTCATCTTGATGGAACGATAACTATCGTTATTATTGGAAAAACTAATTAAGCGTAAACGCAGACCGTGTTAGTGTACTAATTTTACCTATAATAGGATTATCGATTAAAATAAAAAAATACAGCTCAAGATTGTTGCCATTTATTTAATCAATTATCATCTGAGCATCTGCTTCATCATTAAAAAAAATACAAGTGCAGAAATGTTAACAGGCACAAGTATTGTTGTTAAACATTTACCTAATATAACGCGCACTTTTATATAACGTTACTGTATTCAATTTTTACACAAAAAATTACATATCTATTCTGAAATTAATCAAATGCAATCTCCATATGTCGTTTTACATATCAAATCAACAAATCAACCACAATTGAATACGAAATCCGCGTCAGTTAGTATGCAATAAGGTCATGTAGTTTGATACAATATAAAATGTTAATCACTACACAAGAAATAAAATGAACATTTTTACTTAAAGAAATAAAACAAAATTTAAGGAATATATTGTTAAATATAAATAAAATAATACTTGCCGATAACATTTAATGTTTTGACATTACATCACTACTCTAACAAGAATTCGAACAAATTCAAGAAAATATTTCCTTGTATTTTTTCCCTAAGGCTGTCCGTCTTTCCAAATATATTAACTCTTTATTAAATAGTACTAAGTTTCCCTGTGTGTGCTACAAGTAGACAAGAATACTTGGGCAATTATTCGCAATTATACAAACAGTTGTATATGATCCGAAAAAGGGCTAGAAATATTCATCGAAGTGTCATAACTTTGACCAACTGCTCGATAGTGTGCAAAGAAATATCGAAATGTAGTAAACGTTTAGGAAAGTTGACTTGGCAAGAATCAAATACTGTATAGTGGTAGAATTACCCTTGCTGTGAAAAGATAAAAAAACATTTCCATCATTTGATATGCGATTTTTTCCTAACGCCGACGTACCCTTTGTTAAAGAGAAAAAAGACAATAGTTCTTTCTAGTTTGTAAGCAAGTAAAAATAGGGAAAACCATGTACAGTACGTAGAATATATAAATGTATTAAAAAATAAACAATAAATTATTTCAATATGTATTTAAAATTAGCACCAATTAATTCTAAACACTTATGAATTCGTTTTACTACTTGGTTATTAGCGACGTTTGTTATTTGCACTTTGGATGCGGAATTCGGGACTATTTGTATTCTTTTTTTGTATCTTCAACAGTTGTCCCTGAGAGAATACCATAAACTTTATTTTTAACGTAGTCACCAGATGAAGAAATTCAAATATGTCAAATCTGGAGATCACAAGAATGGATTTTCGTTTTGATATCCACATTCTTAAATAGTGTTTCTAAAAATATATGTGTTCTAAGCTGGTGCACCATCCATTTAATACCCAGCGGCAGCAGAGTGAACAACTGGCAATGTTTCAAGTTCTTAGACAATATTAGGTTATCTTTAATGGGGAACAATACATCGAACTACCAACTTTCTTAAAACGTCCTCTGCCTAACTACATGGCAATTTTTTACTATCCAATAGTGAATGTTGTGTCTAGTTTTGCTTCTGTTTACAATTTCTTGCGTGAAGCTGTCATCATCTTGACAAGACACGATGAAAAATTTGCAAAGCGTAGTTTTCCTTAAGAACACTGCGGATGCACTTGCTGGTATGAAAAAAACTTTTTGAATGGACATTCACGAAATTTCTAACGTCGTTCCTGTTCCTCGAAGAGATATAGTTGGGTTGGTATAAATATATAATATAATTGGCATAACTCCAATCTCCGATAATTTCGTCATCAATTAATTTACTTTACCTAATTCTTGGCCTAAACTGTCCATATTTTAAACAACTTTTAAGTCATCGTCGAACTATATTCTTAGCTGATTGGCTATTTTTTCTCGATACACGACACAAATTTTCTCCATAAATAATCCACAAATTCAAATAACCGTTGTTGTTGTAGACTTATGTCATCGTTTTTTTTTAAGAATTTAGGTTTCCGGGTTGAAACCGCGTCCTAGTTGCACGAGTCTGTCGATGTTTCGCTCTCGGTTGCATGGAGCTTCTTCTGGGCTGCTACATGTTGTATCATAACAGTAATCGGGGGGTAATTGCTCCAGTATTCATTTTAGGCATGGAGAAATGTAATACCATTTCACGAGGAATTTAATATTTCATCCACAATAAAAATATACAGGATGTTCTAGCTGAAATTGCATAGGTGTTAATGTTTGAAATTTGATCGGTAATTACTAACTCCCTGTATATTATTGCACAAAAATGGGAAAAC
Source organism: Oryctes borbonicus (assembly GCA_902654985.2). NCBI lineage: Eukaryota > Metazoa > Arthropoda > Insecta > Coleoptera > Scarabaeidae > Oryctes > Oryctes borbonicus. Next base: position 18,712,805 of record LR736857.1, on the reverse strand, counting down.
GTTTCAATAGCCCATATTTATAGCTTACTAATTCGTAACAATTTGTCATCATTCCGAATAAAAAAGCGACAAAGTACTACGACGATTTTGCTAAAAATCACGTTAACTTAAAAACGGTAATGTTTAAATCTATTGAAATAGATAACTGTTACGTCAAATGTATTATAAACATTATAGCAATCCATTTAAGGAAATTAAGTTTACGTTACTTCCGGTTAAATCCGAAGATAAAAAGATATTTTGTAAATAGAAGCCCTTTTGAACAAAGTCTAAAAAGTCTGCAGTTTCGAAACTGCAAAATTGGTCAGAGTGGTAAAATTTCCTGTACTGCTGTCATATATACGTGCGAAGTACAACTTAATATTGTTACATCCAGGATTCAACGTTTTACGAAAATTAGCAACAGGATCGGCGATTTTGTCGCTAAATTTGAAATTAAATAACTGACAAAAGCCAGAATCCGGAGAGAGACATATTTGGTAAGAAGGAAGCACAACTCTACCGCGCTTTCCATTTAACAATAAAAGATTAAATAAATAAATATTTATTTGGCATATGATTTTTGAAATTTGTAACTTCTGACAAAACAAAGATATTTATTTTTTGTTGAAACATTTGAAACAGAAGGTTCACTAGATTTTGTTTTTGTTTGTTTTGTTTGTTTGTTTTTGTCCATATATTTTTAACAGGAAGTTGACACGGAGTTTGGTATGACAAAGTGCACTTACTCATTAAGATTCTTCTCTTCTTTCTATCTAATTAAAACAGGTTTAAATTAATATTTACCTTACCTTTAGATTTTATTTTTACTACTGAGGGCCAGCTAATTTAAATTTTCGATTGCGATTTAGGAATGCAGTTCCAGCAACTTACCTTAAAGTTCAGATACCAAATAGTGATTTCTCGTTTATAATGGAGAACATTTCCTCGAAAACAAATAGAATATATTTTCGAATTAACGTTTTAAGCGTCAAAGATAATTTTCGACAACCATTACTTTACTGTTTTCAATATGCCGACCAAATTAGACCAAATACTTAAAGATGTTTTTATGTGGAATTAAGTCGGATATATTGCAAACCACACCTTCGAACACAAAACTGCCCTTACGTCCCTTGTAACATAAATAACCATCAGAACGTCTTACATCTGACAATTCCGACTGACTGCGGTTAAAATCATCTAGGAGGAAGGGGTGTTTTCCTAAATTTATATGTTAATGACAGAATCTAACTTATATTTTTGGAAGTTCTATACCTTAGAACATAAGTGCTATTTAGTTAAGCTTGTGGTGATATGGTATAAACTAAAATAACTAAGAGATGTATTAATTTTGAGACATCATAAAACGCTATGAAAAATGAATGTAGAAGATTCTGGAATATGGCCATCTTATTTAGTTTCCAAACAGTCGAGATGTTAATGGAAAATCAACCGTTTCAAATCAGCGATAAATGTAGCTTTCCCATTGACAAGTCTGGTTGAAAATTTTGTATCTCATATTATTATAAAAACTTGAAATTGTGAAAAAATTTAAAAAACATGTCTCATGTATTCTGTTAGATTAATTGCTGTGATTTGCTTCAATGATCGCTGTTATACAGTTTTTAAGTAGTAAGTTTTACAGGAACTAGTACAATCTTCAAGATATCAGATTTTTTTTAATTTGTACAAATGATTGTCAAATTCGATTCTGTCATGTCGGAACATATTGCAAACATTTAGAAGTAAAAAAAAAGCATTCGTATGCCTCCATATTTAGACAAACATTTTCAAAATGAAATCAATAATTTGCACAATCGAAAAGGAAATTGTTAATGTCGTAAAAAATTCTATATATTTTTCAATTATTTTAGATTACACCCCGATGTAAGCCACAAGTAAGTGTTGAAACCATTATAAATATTATCTTTTGTCTAATTTTAGGATTTGTATTAATATTTTTACGAGTATTTACTTATATCATGCGAAAGAGCCAAAGATTCATGATTTCAGCGTTCAAAAATTAACGGCTTATTTACTGTTTTAAATTTTAAAAGTATAACTAGCTAACTATAATGGTATGCATGTTAATAATATAAGTTGGTGGTGATTTAAGTATTATATTCAAAAAAACTCCCATGTAAATTAGTAATTGTATAAAATAAATGATAAAAAATTGATTTTCGCTTTTGATTTAGTGAATATATGGGACAGCCAACTAAAACTCTGCAAGCGGGTGGCCAGATGTCTGGGACCAGCCCTGTATGCAATTATGCAACTGATTCCTAGACCCATTTCTAGACTCACAAATTTCAAAATTTGTGAGCCTAGAAATAAGTCTTGGACCGTATGAAAACTGCAAACATTTCAGGAAATTTGATTTACACAATGAAATGTGCTTCTTGGCAATTATATACAAATATCGTTAACATATGTGTAGTCATCTGCCTCTGAGACGGAGCGATAGAACGATTAATCTGTTTTCGCCTTAAAATAGTTTATTTCTAAAAATGAATTTCAAAGTAGCATCAAAATATTCAGATAATAAAGTTATATGTGCAGTTTGCATAGTATACCACCCTTAGATGTATGTATTATATCAATTCCTCTTTATTTTTAGAATTCATGATTCATAGATGCGATTTTCCACTAAAAACTGTGATTACATTCTTGTACAAGGCGTTCAAATCGCATTTTACCTTACAGACCTGAGTAGTGTTAATTTATTTAATTGCCAGTGTAATGCTTCGAGTACGAAGGTGTATATTTTGCGTCAATGAAATTCGGTACTTCGTTGTTGTCATACATAGACATAAGAGGGCTATCATAACTACTATTGAAACACGAAAGCTCATAAAAGAACCACAAAACGAGAAGATCGATGACTGGAACTTTCTATAATGACAAATCTGTCTGTCAGAACGGCACGGTATACAGTTGTAGCTATTCTACTAATTTCTATGACCATATATCGTGAAATTAGGTCAGGATATTCTTCATGGGATTGTTAAGTGTTTCCTTTTCCAGGTATGTGCGTAATATATGGTTTAATTCGTATGCCGCATGGTGTTACCAGATTATCGCCTGCCTCTCTACGCGCCCGTGATCTACACAGGCTTTGCGAACTTTAGTTATCATACACAAACCTAATCTAAACACATATACCATATAATTATATGGCATGTTAATTTTTCTCACTTGCGAAACTATATTCCTTACATTTTTGAGTTTTTGAGTTGAGTAATGATTATTTTAGAGAATCATACTCTATCATACCTTCGGCACATATCGAACACCTTTTTCTAACAAGATAAAGTTTATATAGGTATCTATGATTGTTTATTCAGATATTTTTTGGAATAATTCGCTTTGCAATTGTTTCCATTACCTCCACAGTTTCCCATTAGAGGAAGTTGCGTTCTTCTTATCAGAAGTATGTATAAACCATGCACAGAAGTATGTGTAAACCATGCCCAGGAATGTATTCTTCAGCATGGTGATACTGCACATTATTCATTATAATTTAAATTTTAATCATATGTGTCAATTTTTATTGAAATGTTGTTACTTTTAAGATGGTATGTAATGTTTTTACGTGAGGAAAAATAGAGAAAATTTCTACATACTTCAATCGCCACCTTTTTTCTCATTTTCCCATATCGACATCTTTACAAAATTTTGTCGAGAAGAGTTGAAATTAAGATACTTTGATGGGATCTTCTGCATAGACAGTACATTTAAACATACGGATTTGGAATCACTCGGACCTGGGTTCGCAAGGATTTCACAATTAGAAGGGACTTTTGTAACTTGAATTTGAAGAGTAATGTATTACAGGTACTAAAAAATTAAACATTTGTCCAGAAATAAAACTAAAATTAAATTTTCTTTTGGAAAATAGAGAATACTATGTACACACTCTCAGAGATACAGAGTGCATTATACATAAACAATCCAACATATGTATACATCAATGTTTGTTAAAAGTTACTATTCTAGAGATTGTGAGTGCTAATTTACCCAAGGTAAGCATTAAAACAACTGAAAACGCGGTTGCTTTTTGTAAACATAAATTATGCCAGGTTATTATCGAAACAACGGATATAAGGTAGCAGGTAATTTACAAAGGAACTGTATCTGTCGGAGAAGGCGGAGTATTTTAGTCACGACTTCGTGCGTAGTGAATTACGAATCAGCTAGCCTTAAAATTACCGAATAGCGATTATTATCACATCTGATATAATAACGTAACGCCAATGCACTACTCGCACAATCTTGACCCTAAAATTAATTACATTCACGGCTACAAAAAGCAAAAAGCGCGGGTATCATTGTCCAATACGATTAGAAAGTATTACACACCACCCTTCGTAAGGTATATATATGTATGTGAGTGTATGCAGATAATCGCAAATATGTGTAGGTATCTTTAATGTGACGTTTTATTTTTTGTTCATTTTTATGCTAGATACTCTAGTAGATACCAAATGCAGTATAGCAAATATGTGACAAATAAATGATAAATAATATATTAATTTAAAATTCTTTACATATGAAATAAAGTGAATCGCCAAGCCCCTTGCAAATGTGGCGCAAGGCCATGGTAATTGAAATCGAAAGTAAACGCAAATATAAATCTACTTGTCTTTAAAACTAGAACTCTGCTACTATGAACTGATTATAAAAGTGTGTGTATGACCATGAGTGGGAAAACATCAAGTTCTAGATACGTATATAGAAAAAGTCGAGGCAATCCCGCTTTTAATATCAGGTACTTTACACTGCAATACGACAATATAATTGAACAAATTCGGTTAGAATATTGTTTCTTTTTGTCTGCAACAATAAAGATAAGGTAAATAGTAATATCCACTGCAGCCGCAAATTTAAACTAAGGCTACAATACAATCTTAAAATTTCACTTGTGACAAGTAAGATCGATTAGAACATCATATTGATCTTATATTTAATTTTGGTGCACTAGATACTAAGCAAACATCAGAATATGGACATTGATAAAACAAACGGAATCATCTTGATTGTTCTGTATCACATGGCTTTTTGAATTTTCAAACCTTAGCAGGCTGCAGGTGTTCACTTGTTTTTCGTAATTAATGAATATATAACATAAGAAATCGATATCATTTGAGTAAGAATGGATTGTGTTACGCGAAATTTAACTCGCGATGAATATGTACCAGACTAAATATTGTCAGGTGAAGGATGGATAAATCCCCAACTTGGAAAAAGGTTTGGTGTGGCACACATTACAATTTTAAAGGTCCTCCAACATTTCAGAGAGGCAAACTATCATGCCCTGTGCAACAAATGTAATCGAAGATTGTTTTATGGACACATTTAATTTATTTACAAGTAGTGATTTTTAAAGTGTTATCAGGCTACTCATTTTTTGATATTTGTTTAATATCAACAAAAAAGTTGTGCGGTAATGAACAAAATCGGGAAAATGAAAACGTATGTGTCTGAGAGCTAGTCGGATCTCCGGCCTAAAAGAGTTACTACATTTTTAAGGTGACCAGTAGTAACCCCTTAAGGCAGAAATCTGCTCTCTAAGGGCGGCGGTGCTCTCCTGTTCATTATTATTATTATTATTATCAATATATTGCCTTTTCTCAAAATAAACGCTTTAGAGAAACAGGAAGAAATGCCCCATAAAACAGACAGTAAAACTAATACAAACAGCAGAAAAAAAAAATGTTAACCAAAATATACATTTTTGATGTGTTATGTTATATACATCACGGCAAGCCTGTAGGAATCCAAAGCGCTTCTTGCGCACGCCATCTCATGCAGGCAGTGGTAGGCGTGGTAGGCAGTCCAAGAAGTCCTCGAGGGATGGCTTGGGGAACAATACCCGGTATATGTCGTTGCTTTCTAAAGGGCAGGCATGTGTTTCTTGGCATTATTTGGTATTTGGTATTTTTTCTCTTCTTGCATTGCGTTGGACGTACATCAATTTAGTTATTTTAGCATTATTTATTTTTGGTTATTTTGTTTTATTTATTGTTTCTAGGTATTTTCTGATGTGTTCTAGAATACACTACTCAAAATAATTGAAGAAGCACTTGCTTACATATCAATAACTTTTGTTATTGAAATGATAGTATAAGAGATATTTGAAAAACTTGCATTCTGTTCGAATAAAATTACAAATTTTTGAAATTACTTTTGAGGTGGTAGTACCAATTCAAGACAAACCACAAGGAATAAAATGAAGCAAGTAAACAAAATGTAAAACAACAAATGTAGTTTGCTATAGAATAATAAATAAATGTCAACAGTTAAAGTGGCAAGCTGGACACCAATTATATCAAAATGAAGGATTTAAGTGTTAGATGTATATACGTATTGTAGCTGTACCTAGAAACTGTGGAATACAAAAGCCGTATTGGATAAACTTCCAAGGGGACCCATTTCTAGTCCTGATCGCTTTGCTTCTCGCACACCCACAGCAAAAGATCTTCTAATGACACTCAGAACGACTCATTATTTGGAGATTTCTGACAAAACTGTTAGGAAAAGATTGAGAAAAACAAATCTGAGACTAAGGCAAGCCATGCGAAAATCTGTTTCAACTCCGAACCACGTAACGTGTCGCTTAAATTACGCCGGCAAACATCTCCTGAAGCAGCTTCGACATTGGAGGCCAGTACAAATGAGTCACGACTTTGTTTAACTCGTTTTGATGGTCGAGTATGTGTACAAGGATGCCAGTGGACGCCATTGTGAAGCTATCGTAAAAGAAGTCGGAAAATAGGTGGCATGTCTGGTGGTTTGGGATAAGCTCAGTGATTTTACTGAGCGAAGTTAACTTGTACATATGTTTACTAGGTACAGGGTCAAAGAACTTAATTTCCAAATGAAACGAGGTAAAGCGAGCAAGACAGAAGATATCGGTATTTAGCAGGGATGGGTACCGCTTGCTTGCCTTTCCTCGTTTTGTTTGGAAATTAATTGCCTGACCGTACGCCATTTTACTGAAAAGTAAATTTGGTAGCAACTTTCACATTCAGTGGGTAATGTTTCCCAATTATTAGAAAATAGATATATCTAAAGTAAAAATCCTTTTCCGAATGGAAGTAGCCCAGTTGCCTCCATTTACAAAGATATTTATAACAGCCTACTATTTTAAGCAAAATCTTGCGTTCACCCGTGGTTATATGACTGACGTTTCCCAAATTAAACGGAGATAATACAAAAACTAGTGGAGTTTAATTTTCATTAAGCGTTCCCCACGAGGTCTCTATCCAAAGTTTCTGAATGCATAAACTCTAGGCATACGCTAAAAGAACACTTATACATACAAAAAGAACACTTATAGAATCGAACGTGTTTCATGATAGAAATTTTTAAGCAATAGAATTTTTGCTTTTTTTCTAATTGTTAGTATAGTATTATTAAATATCAAAATAGTTTCAAAACTTTTTTTGATGTATTATATCTATTATTAAATATCTTAATCGCAATCACAAAACAATCATTTCTGAAGAACATATCACACTTATAAATTTGTTGTTATATACACAGTACACTTGTGAATTTATGTAATTATAAATAATAATGTGGATAGTAGATTGCACAAATTACCTCGTTAATTATGATTTCGAAGACAATTACGATGGAACTGGTTTTGAGTTACCTTATGTACGACCCAAAAAGGGGATCTAGAGATCTGGCATTGTAGAACATTAGACAAGGTAGATACCTCTGTTCATCATTTAGACATATATATATATATATATATATATGGGTTAATTAATATATTCGGTCAATTCAATGGTACGGCTAATGGTATTGTATGTTTTCTATAATCTAGGAGAGCTTCTTTTAATCGCTTATGCACGCTTCTTTGATTAATTTCTGAGCTTTATACTTCCTGAAAAGGTTACTGGAGCCATTAGTGTTTGATTAAGCAGAATATTAAGAACTGTTATCACCAAAGGGTGTCTTGCACCATAAGATTCATTCCTTTCATCCAGTCAACTTAGAAAAAAATAAATCAACCACAGTTGACTATAACTTCGTATTAATCGAAAAATATAAATGCTGAACATTTTCAAAAATCGAAGACAGCCAAGCACGAGTCACCTAGATAATTCTTTGGACTCGATGTGAGAAATTGAGACTGTACCTTTCGAAATATAATTTGACAAGAAATTTGCATTGAATATTCTTATTTGTAAAAATAGCACAATGCATTACGTGTAGTAACGCAATTGGAAAACTAGCTCTATGGTAAGTTATTCAACGACATTTAACACCACCAACCACTACATAATAATAAAATTTACTGATAAACAAGATGATTACTTGACGCAGGATATTTAATTTACGAAATTTCAACTGAGATACGACTAAAATTATTCTTGAAATTGTTTTAGGAAAATATGACATTAAATTTGAAGATTCGATATGTGAATAAATTTAATAGATAATCAGTTATTCGCCCGCTCCACCGAAACCGTCGTTGGCTGGACTTATAATATCCTCCTAACTCCTCCGCTTGCAAAAATCGGACAAACAATGCTTCGTCAGTTTTGGAAGAAATACAATCCAACGTGGGAACTACCAAGTCCGCAGACGTGCGGACGGTTATAGCTATATATTTTAGATGACGAAAAGATTGTTTCAGTCAGAGAAAAGTTGAATACAGGTAAACCTCGTTTTACGCCGGGGTTCCGTTTCGCGAGACACCGGCATAAAAAAAATCGGCGTAAAACGAGCAAAAATACAATGGTCGACATGAGGTTAGGTTCCGAGTCAAATTTCTAAGAATACTTGAACATGTTTATTTGTTACATAGCCTATATATGTTATATTCAAAATAAATTATAAATGTACTTAATAAAAAAAGGTTTTATTCTTTTACAAATAATAATAATCCCAATATAATTAATGAATTTTATAAAGTAAATCAATGTACTAATTCTCTAATATGTCAGTAGGACTTTTCACATTTCACATTTTTTGAAAAAAGTCGTCCAGTTTCATTTGCTTTGATTGTTGCTTCCTTTCTTGTAGAATCATAGCATAAGGTCGAACTGCAGCTGTGATGCTTCTTTTAACGTTTGCGCTTCGATTGAAATCCCCGTCTATCTCGCAGAGTTCATCTGTCAACGTTTCTATAGAAGAAAGGATGCGAGTTAAATCAGCCGTTTTTAAAGTTTTCCCATCATTTTCTTTCTCATCTTCCTTTTCTTCTTCTTCGAGATTTTCTGATTGAGGGCGATCTAATTCCTCCATCAACTCTTGATTTGAGAGTGGTTGGTCATGCACGTCTAACAGTTCGGTCACATCTTCGGTTGTAACTTCTTCGAATCCGCATTCACGTGAAAGCCCGATAATATCTTCTTTTATGTTCTCTTCTTCACTTGAACTTGATACAAATCCCGGCAGAAGTTTACGCCAAACGCCGTTTAGACAATTCGTTGTTACTTCGTCCCAAGCAGTTTTAAGGTTTTCGATTCCTTTTAAAATGTCGTATGACCGCCAGTAATCTTTAACGGTCTGACTGGAATTAGTATCTATCGCCTTAATCATTTGTTTCAATGTTATACGCAAATAGTATGCTTTGAAGGTGGAAATTACCCCCTGATCCATGGGTTGTAACATGGAGGTTGTGTTAGGGGGCATGTGAATTACCTTGACATCCAATTCCGTGTTTATCATTTCTAGATTTTGCGGATGTCCTGGGGCATTATCTAATAGAAGGACTGCTTTCTTTGGAAGGTTATTTCTGTCACAAAATTTAACGACTGTAGGGCAGAAATAATTTTTGTACCAATCTGAGAAAATCTCCTGAGTGACCCAACCTTTTTTATTCCACCTCCAGAAAACTGGCAGGGAGCTTTTGTCCAGACCTTTGAAAGCCCGTGGACTTTGGGAATGGTACACTACCATTGGTTTTAATTTTAAGGAACCGGAAACATTTGATCCCAAGAGAACAGTCAGTCTATCCTTGGCCGCTTTAAATCCAGGGGCGCTACGTTCTTCTCGAAATATAAACGTTCTCGATGGCAACTTTTTCCAATAGAGGCCTGTTTCATCAACATTGAAGATGAGATCTGCAGGGTAATTGCCTTGTTCCACAATTTTTTGAAATTTTTTAGGATAAGCTGCCGCTGCTGCTAAATCAGCGCTCGCTGCTTCACCGCTTAATTTAATGCTGCGGATATTAGTTCGAGATTTGAATCTCGCGAACCACCCATTGCTTGCCAAAAATGTTTCGCCAGTGTTTTCGTGGGCCTTCAAATCAGAAAAAATCAACCTTGCTTTTTCACATATGACTGCTTGTGTTAGAGGAATATTTTTTTGATTGGCGTCATCAACCCATAATGCTAACATTATTTCCATTTTCTCAACATTTTTGCTCCGGCTGTAAGTTACGTGCTTTACACTTACAGCCGTTGTCTGTTGAGCGGAATGTTTTATTTTCTCGGCGTTTTTCATAATTGTTGTCACAGTGGACGGAGGTAAATTTAGAGCTCTGCAGACAAACGGTCGGGTTTGACCGTCCTCTATCCGTTTAATTACGTTCATTTTTGTCTCCAGAGAGATGCTCTTTCGTGCTTTTTTCGCACAATGTTTGGGTTCTGAATCACTATTGTCACCCATAATGAAACTACAAATATTCGACTATTATTGCATTATAATAATAATAAATTAAAAAATATATTCGTACCTTTTTGTTCTTCTTAAAAACAAAACAAAAACTAATACACACAACAAGCTGCTCGTGTACTCGGTAGTAGAATAAAACAACGTATAAACACTAAAATCGCGTCGCCTGTTCGCCGTCTGAAGACGGGGATTCCCTAGCCGAACAGGGAAATTCTCGTCTGACACCAACCGGCGCAATTGTGAATCGGCGTAAAACGAACCGGCGCAAAACGAGGTTTACCTGTACTATATTACGTAAAAATGTCGATTTTTCTAGATTACGCCATCTTTTTAACAATAGTGCTGCGGAAGATCCGTTGTACAAATTCAAAGATCACCGCTAGATGTAGAACGATCTTTTTCTGCATATAAGCAGATATATACGCCGCAACGGACGGGTGTCAAAGAGACCACTGTACACTATGATACAGGTGTTGAAGGCCTCACTTCCGGATTTCTTTTCAGCCATCTGAGCATATTCGGTAAGTTGTTTACTATATTGTGTTTGCGTTTTCATAAATTTTCTTATTGTTTTTTGTTCTAAATAACGCGCACGTTTATTTCAGTTAACCCAGCGCATTGACGCTACTGACTGTACTTATATGAAAGTCCGTATATATCCACTTGTTCACGTTTTACCATTATCCATTACTATTATAATGGTACGACGGGAAAAAATACTGCAAAAATAATAACTCCAAATTGCAGCATTGTTTTTTTTGTCGTAAAGACTACGTGTAAATACTATAAGTTCTGCCATTTATTGATGCACTGAAAAGTATCAACATAACTCTAATATCTTCGATGTGCTACGAAATGCTTGGAAATAATATATTTCGGTAAAATGTAAAAATCCGTGATTTTAATGGTATTTTCGACATGATTAAATATTTGTACGAATCTCGCCCCGATAAGGAATCAAACCTAACATTTCTCGTTTGTCGGAGAGGCATTTTAACCACTACACCTGGTAGATCTATGCCAGGAACAAAATCCTCTTTTAATACTTTGATATTATTTGTCTGCAAGTACATTACGATAATATATTTGCACGTCTGTGGAAATGAAATATATTGCAGACAAATAACAGCTACGTGTTAAAAAGTGATTGAAGAATCGCATTTTTTCTGAACAGATTAAAAACTATTTACATATTAGGATAACATCTATGTTATGTCGTCTCTATGTTCAGTTTAAAAAAAAGCGTATCAAAGCATTGTGAAGCGTATATTCAGAGATGGTATATACATTTGCGAGCATTATATTGTTATAAGTCAACAAAATATTTTAGTAACATAATCTCAATAACCTAATGATATCCATTCCATCTTATTAATTTTGACAATTCTACACTACAGCCATTCATATTAGGCGTACAATAGCGATGTCAGTGTCTTGTTAAAATGCCTCGACTATGTTTCATAACAAATCTAAATTTCGCTCCGTTGAGTCAGCGTAAGACACAAGTCACATCTCCAAGAATGCTCCGCGCAAAAAATACGTTCCAGATATCTATTCATTATTCATTCAGATATGACAAGCAGTGACAGCTGAAGCTCGAGTCTGCTCCAATGAATGGCAATGAAATTCGTTGAAGTCGGGTGTGCCTTACAAAACATTCTTGTCGAAAACACCGGCTTAATATTATGTAAATTTGCCCAAAACCTACAAGTTCGAATCCTCTATCTTACGCTTTCGTAAATCCAACTGATCACATTAGACGTAAGACAGTAATTAAATGTTTTTGTTAAACCTCTTCGCTACTCCAGTAGTGGAATCGTAACAAATGAATTATTTCATTTCCATTCAATGAAATTTTATGATATATATATATATATACTGACAATTTTTAATTTGATTTTATAAGACCAACATTTAAAATCAAGTATTAAAATCTCAAGACCAAAAAGCAACAACATAATTAGTTGTATCAATAAAACAAATCAATTTTCACCGTGAATAGCTTCTGGTTCTTCCTCATCTTTGCTAAAGTTTAAATTCGGTTAACCAATACGATTATATACCTTTTTTTTTGTCAAGAAAAAGAACTGAAAAAAATTAAAATCGTACAATAGGTACTTTTCTAATAGTAAAAACGGTCAAGGTAATAATTTATGGGACATACATTTCGACTGATTAAAGGGAAAATATCGAATCTGACTCTGTACTAGATTTGTACAATATAAAAAATCCCCATCCATACTAGATTCAAAAAATAAAGTAAAGGAAGAATTATATGTAATATTCAAGAAGCAATCAAATTGAAAATACAGCCAAAACAAAAAAAGGAACATGATATTCGAAAAAAATTAATAGGAAAACATAACGTTAGTGTTACTAATGTGTATATACCTCACTATTCAAATTACTAAATCGAATATAATTGATCAAAATGCGAAAATTAACTACCAAATTGGATTTACGCCTGCTATTCGCTTTACATAGATAGCCCTACGTAATTAGCAATATTTATCTACTTACCACTGTAATAGGATACATTGGGTTGATAATTGTGAACAAAAGTATGTGATTTGGCTTTGCTTCATCTTGTCTTTTTCTGCGTGGTTCCTCTGTTGTGTTATAACCGGTGTGGGCCTAAAACCAAATATTTGCGTAAATATAAAGAGAACAAAGAGAAAACTAGAAAGGATTCATATATCAACTAATAACAAATCTCGCATAAAATGCTCGCATAAAAACATTTAATGATCAGAAATTAAACAATAAGCACGTTTACGTCCTAACATGATTAACAGAGCAAAATGAAAGCAGGCGGGTCAGTGAATAATATTTACACCGTGGGACCGGAAGCATACCGCCTCTGAGGCTTGTTAACAAATTCATAAGAAACTCAACATTTAAAAAGTACTGCAAGCGTATTTTAAGAACGTGTTCTATATAGAGAAAACTGCTTACATCTTTCCAGCATTTTGTAGACATTGGTGGTTAACATTGTAATGTTATATATAATACTTTATATACTCTAAGTATGTCCATATTTAGATACTGACAAGACAATAAGGTACCAAAAATATATTTTTAAGTAGTTTCAAAATAGAATAAAATATAAATTAATGACCAACCAATAACAACTGTTCGTTTTAGTTTTATTTAAAATAAAGGGGGTTTATTTAATTTTTTACTTGGTATAGCAGTAAATAGCTCAAAACGGATAATCCCGAACACGAAAATTCAAAAAATTATGAAGCTTTGAGAACATGTAGAGCATAGATAGATACATGTTGTTATCTATTACTTATAAATTTGCGTAATACACCTGTGTGTATTGTAAAATATAAATTAATAACTAACCAATAACAACTGTTCGTTTTGGTTTTATTTAAAATAAAGGGGGTTTATTTAAATTTTTACTTGTTATAGCAGTAAATAGTAGTAATGTATCTATGCTCTATATGTTTAGCTTATCTATTACTTATAAATAATCTAATACTTATAAAACGGTGATAACTGCATTATTAATTACGTTATTGTTAAATCAGATTCTATAGTAATATAATTAGCCCCCATATTATGCCCTAAAGTACTACAGCTAACATAAAAATGTTTATATAGACAAATATAATAAGCTATTCTGTATCGTAATGAAGTGTTTAAAACACAAGAATTTGTCACATCATGTACATCATTTGGCGTCGATGACATGGCTACCGCAAATGGAACAAGAGGAGGATGCGCGAAATCTTGTGCAAATGAATGGATTTTCAACTTTATTTGGTCTTTAATCGATGTATCTGTTTTTATGCCAAGCGTAAACAAGGACGTCCGTGATGTTTTGGCGCCGAAAGTTGATTATGAGAGATTGAAATTTGATAACGTTATGTATGCATACCTACATAAAAAAGTTCTTCTCAGTCAAAAATACTTTCACTACAAAACAGGTGGCATTTGCATTGCATAGGAAAATTCCATTATTTCCACTTTCAATTTCAACTAAAAAGTATATGTATCAATGTCGATATGTTTATAACCTTTCTTCGTTGGTCAAATTAACTATTGCTTCATAAAACTCATTACAACAAACAGTTTTAGTCCCAAAACTGTTGCTCTATTTCTTATCATTAAGCGAGTTGTACGTGTAAAGTGGACATTTTCGAAATTTAAAAAATTAATCTTACCCACTCGGAGTGAGCAGCAGAAAAATAAAATTGCGTATTACATACCTACATCTGCTTCACAATTTTTTTAATTTTCGGGTGTAAAATCATCCCTTTCCAGTTTCATTCAACAAAAATGATAACATATCAATTATAGTAGGCTACATTCTCAGGTACATAGTATAAAAATATTCGATATACATCGATATAATTTATGTGACAATGAATTATTTCCAATGCCCTGCAATTAGTAACCAAAACATCATTCTTCTATAATAAAAAAGGAATATTAAACTGGGATAAAGAAACTGTATTAGTATCTTCCTTAACTTACTGCTACATTATTGACATTATTGAGAGAATGAGAGAATGTTTTCACAATGAAACAGTTTATATTTAAGGTTCTCTCAGGTTCTCCTTTAAAACAAAGAACAAATGATCTTTTTCTTTTGAATTTTAGTCTACATGTACTTCAATTGATGTATTTGGCAGGAATTTTATTTTAGCAGTATAAAATAAAATAAAAGTCAAAAGTTAAAAGATGTTTGTTAAATGTGTAGAAATTGGGGAGCAGTGATCAAGAAAATTACTATTTGAAAGGTTTTTTTATTTGGAAAAAAGAAAATAAGAGAAGCGGCCACAAAAACGGTTATATGGGCATATATTGGTCGTTACACAGAGCTGTCTCATTATCCTCTTTCCAAATAAATACCTTTCACTGAAACACGTCACTATTAGTGTTCCAGTGCCACAGTATTCGAATACGTGATTTTAAAACCTTTCAAGTAATAATTTTCTTGATCATTACTCCCCAATTTTTACGCATTTAAGAACCATCTTTTGACTTTTCATTTTTATTTTATATTAGGACGATAACATGATATTATCGTTTCTCAAGGAATTCAGTGACGGAAATTTGATGACTCTATGTCAAAATCGATACCTAACTATTAAAATAAAACTTTACCTGGTATTCAATTGGATTTAAATTAATCTGTAGTACTTACTACAAATGCCAAATAACTTCATCAATTTTATTGACGTATTTGCTCTAATTCGGCAGCTGCTCCTAGTATCCAATATTGAATATCTTTAATAGTAATCAAAATTTGATGGCTATCTGGCACTGAACCAGAGCATTTTAAATTTCAGAATGGTTATCGCAGCTATTACTGTCATTTTTAATTCAAATGTAAATAAAACACTTGAATTCTTTAATATCTTGTAATTTTATGTACAATGCTAGAGAGAAGACAATCCATAACTTCGCTCGCGCGTCGACAAGATTCTACAAGTCAGATAAGTTTCCCTGATTGCAACTTTCAAAGCTTTCTGAACCATGAAAAAATATAAACGATGGGTTTAAATTTGGCTTATTTGAGGAACGGCAATTATCAATAGAGACACTGAATATAAAATGAAGTATGCAGTAAATACCAGTACTTAGATTTTGAAAATACTGAAAGAAAAGTCTGGAAAGTCTTAAATATCTTTACGTGCTTACAACTAATAGTAACTGCTCAAAATTTCCACAATAGATACCATACATCAACAAGTGTGTTTTAATTTTGATTGTGCATAAGTGACAGTGCGTTTGATAAACTAGCAGCAGGCGAAAATTATTGTAGTTTAATATTTTTTTACAATTTTCGGATTCGTTTTCTTGGAAAAAATTATATGCGGTAAGAAAGAGATATGAGAAACATAATAACATTAGTAAATGAGCGTAGCAATAGGATAGAGACAAATATACCATTTCGTTGCCAAACGTATGTACATTAACGTGTTTGTGTGTGAATGAGCAACCGCATGGAAAACACACAACAGTACGATTAATTAGTTTAAAAAAAAATGAGGTATTAAATGGACTCGCACTGTTTGGGGAAAATTGGCTTCATTTGTGAAGTGTAATTAGGAATTGTACCAAAATAAATGTTTCGTTTATTGTAATATAGATCAGTAACACAAATATATTTGTTATAAGAAAAACATATTTTGGCCCGAATCTTTTTACTTTGGCATTTCTTTCCAATGAATAACAATAGAGCTCACTATTATACAACTCAAAAAAGCACACAATTCGAGAAGCAAAAGGTAAATGTTTGTAATAATAACGACTTCTAGCAAACAAGAACAATTTTAGACGTAACTCGCAGAAACTAGAATTACAGCATGCAGAGGAATTACCTCTAGAGAAAATAACCTAATTAAATACGAGGAATATTTCTGAGCGCATAAAGCAGAATGGGATGAAACTTCATTTAACTTAATAATAGCGTTCATCTCATTAGAAGCTATGAAGTTTTGCATTTTGTGATGCGATTCAATCAAGTCTAAGCTATAATAAGCATAAGCTTTAAAAGAAAATCCACTGTTTTAGTTAATTTCACCAAAATCTAGTTTTCATATGAAAAATACGGGTCCTCTTAATACTACCTGATCGCTCAAGTATCAGCGTTTCGTATGAAGAATATCATTGTCTAGCTAAATGAAACGTGAAAATTTCACGTACAACAAGAACTTTAAAAATAATATTTCTATGACAAGGATATCTTACACTATGTTAGATCATGATTTTACAGTTACAAGTTTTCCTTAATGTAAAGCGTAAAAACTGTATGAAATAAATTATAAAACTACATTTTCGATTTTGATTCTGTATACAAGGTGAGCTCACTAAGGCTTTGCACACGGGCGACCGAAGATCTAGGATCAACCCTGTTATAGCAAAGTAATTCTGAAAGTCCATCGACATCAGACTATTTATCGGTGAGCGCTCATACTGTAAAGTAGCGTTGCAGTTACTATTGAAACGCACTAGTAGAGTAAAATAGTTCACATTAAAAATGGTGAAAAATCTCTACAGAAGTGTTGATTTCGCACCACAAGTGCAATTACGGATTGACACTGGTAATGGTAAATATTCTCTAGCTATTAACACTGTTAGTACTGTCACAAAATTTACACTATTTAGGAGCACTTCCACAAATCGAGCGTGTAAATCTCTTTTAGTGTGTAATATGCAACTACCACAGATCATACTGTCACACTTCTGAGAGGATTTGGTTTGCATGCTATTTGTCACAACATGCGCGCATCTTTTATATAAAATACAGAGACAGAATACATTAAATAATATAATTTCATGCAGTCTATCATTGCGCATGGAAATATGTAAGTACAAGGCTTCATTTTCCGTAGCGTTAGTAATATAACCTACATACGTTGTGTAAATCATCTAAATAAATACACCTTTATTCGGTCCCTTCGAAATTATATCAATGAAGATTTGCAATATCAAATATTTGCTCAGTACATTACCCTGGCAAACCAAATAATTGGATTGGTGCGAGTTCAATGATCGTTTTCCTACAAGCTCGCAATATTGAAATGATATTGAAATTAATCAGTTGAATGAAAGATACTTTAAATGTGCAATATTACATGTAATAGAAGGTATCATAATCGTTTAGTCCTTTTGATAATAATACTATTGTAATAGTAATTCATAAACAATATGAATAGATATAAGAGAACAGCACCGATGTTGGGTAACATAGGTAATGTAAAATGTGATTGTCTATGTTCCATTTTTTGTATTAGATTTAACACTGTCATACAAATCTTAAAATCCATAACAATTCATAAAAATTATGATCAACGTTTTGTTTGTAAAAATTATCTTTTCATATTTGAATTATTATCTAATTCATACATTCTGGATTAACTACAATTATGCTAAAAACTTTACTTAATACAAAAATTTGTGACACCCGCGTGCAGGATTCTAAACTAAAAGCTGTGTCAGATACATATAACGACCAGAAATTGGTTTGATTTTCGTCATTGCTATAGTTAATAATTTATCTATTATTGCTTATTAGTATATATAATTTACATATATGTTGTATACTAGATAGCAATGATAATCGTGTAAATTATTCAAATTATTAAAACCTGTAGCATCTTTAAACGGGAGTGCATAAGTTTCAAATGTATTTAGTAACATTTTTTCCTTAAAATATCGAAATAAATCAAGTACTAATTCTAATAAAACATTTTATTAGGTGTTTACTGTACTCCGGCAACTTAACAAACCACGTAAGAGACAAAAAAAGGTAAATGATAGATGAAGCATGTAAGAATTTATATTTATATCTCATAAAAAAAAGAAAAACAACGAGGTTGCTTGCTGTATAACGAAACGTGATGGGCATGAGTTATGTGGAACTGCGGCAGGTAAGTCTATCGGCTGGTAAACCGCCATCAATTTCATCCAAAAGAATTAAGCAGAGACATTTTTCTAAAAATAGATTTGTACAAGACAGTTGACTAAAATTATAATGTGTAAAATTTACTACGTGATATCCGCCTAGTAATCGAAAAGTAATAGCAAAAATTTAAAGTATCTAATTCTTATTCTTCTCAAATATGCATATTCTAAATATACCCCAGCTATGAATATTATTGAATTTGCCATGCCAAGCATTTCCATAACACTAACACAGCATTATCTATAATTATATCTAATATCATGCCCCAACTATCAATAAACAAAGGCTGCAGAACTTTCCTTTTTAATTTTTTGATATTCAATTAATTATTGCATTAAACATTGATAACATTCTGCTTAACTATTTTACAACAGTTAACAGGGTTCAATTTTAAAGCAAATTCATGTACAATAGATGACTTCTTTCTTAATTTGAATTTAATAATTAATTTGTTAAGATTACTTATTCACTGCGGACATTGAAAATGGGATAAACAAGTTGTCACTAATATCAAAGCAAGCGTCATACATCAAAGTAATATTTTTTTCTTTCTAACCAAACAAACTGGTGAAAAAACTCCAAACGATATTTGCATTTTAATACATAAGGAAGTGTCGTTAATCTGTAATGTTTATATATGCATATAATAACTATAAAATCCGAAGTACTATTCTAAAAAGACAAAAAGTACATCAAACCGGGTCCAGTATTTTTATTACAAAAAAAAATAAAAATAACGCATCATTTAATGTTTAGAACCAGTTTTTAATGTGTGTTGTATGTGTTAGAATTTACTGTGTACATAAACCGTAATTATGGATCATAAAACACACATGCGTATATTCGCAACACAAAGGCAGAAGCAAGTAGGGATACTGACAAAAAAATTTCTCTGATGTCTAAAGAAAATAAGAATATAACCGTAAATAACTGCCCAGAAGATTTCTAGTAATTATATAGTTATGCAAAGCTTTGGCTACTTTAAGTTAATGTGTCCATGAATTGGTCTTCATTTAAAGTACAACTAATTACAGACTTCTAACATTATTCATAAGGACAATATAAAGGCAACAATCCCCTACGCCACAATCGTCTCTTTCTGAAACTATGAATGGTGGAATAACACAAAAACGAAACCTTGCCTTGTTGGTTTTACATTATACCTATCCTTTCTTCGACATTTTGCTTAATAGGAATGTAATTTTTTGGGGATGGTTTTGTTTTATTACAGTATTTACCAAAGGATAAAAGACAACTAAACATTAAGCCTTGTTATACATTTCTATGGTATCGGAGATTTAGAATTAGTTATCGGACAATAATGAAACAACGAACATGTTTCACAAACTTCTATGAAAAATCAAAGTAAACTGTGATTGAATTTGTATATCTTTATATACAGCGTGTATCAAAAATTACGGTATCTTATAAAATGATAGTAGCTTAGAACGTTTGAATACCTTTTAAAACCAATTTGACACCCATTAAACGCAATTTATCTTCTGTCGTACACAGATGGACATTTGAAATGAAAGATGCTCATGTGATTAAGAAACGTTGTCCAGAATTAACTCAATTACTCAAATATCACAACCTCCTATTTCAAAAAATAAAAATGCATTTTTTTCGGTATCACCCTCTATACACTCCACATGTACATCTAGTCTGTTTAAACTAGTCATAATTAATTAATTAAGAACGGGGATTAGTGAGCTGTTATTAAGAATTGTTGAAATTTACGTGAATAATCCATTTAAAATCTTAACATTTTCTCGTTAAAGGATTTAATTGTTTGCAAATAACGGACAGCTATTTCGCTATTAAGTTTGGTAAGTATTTTTTTAAATGAGTACAGCAAGAAAATAAATACTTCAACTCTTGAGTGACATTTATAGTATTATTTATACTTATTTGTGTTTTTTGTGCTTAATTTTGCGTACTTTAAATAGTTTCTTTGCAAAATAAAACAGAAATTATGTTACCTTGTGGTGGGTAAGGCTGCAGAAACGAGTTGCACTTCACAAAATTAGCAGAGACTAGACAGACTCATAGTTATTCGTTTCGTAAGAATGGGTTCGTGTTGCTACTGATTTCCCCGAAAACAAACAAAACGCCAGTCTGTCTAGTCTGTGCTAATTTCGTGAAGCGCACAGAAAGTGTACACATTTCTGTAGGCTTAGTGATGAGTCAACGCTACACAGAGAAGTAGCTAGGACTTTTAATGAAAGACATCCTGATATGGCCCCAATCGGCCATAAGAATGTTGTGTAAATTTACAGACACCAGATCTGTTGAAAAATAGATTTAAAAAAAACTCACGATAAATGGGTAGCTGGTGAAAGTACGAGCTTAACGAATTTTATTGGATGTTACCGAAAATGGCAAAACATCTTTACGAAAAGTTGGCAAAAGAACTGTATCAGTTCAGAGCTGCAGTCGAATAGTAAAAGAGAGACGTTTTCGCCCTTATGAATCTAGATTTATACGCACTCTAAAGAATGGAATGTTCCCCGATTTGGCTTTTGTGCATTTGAAAGGGAGCGAGAAGACAACAGAATGTTTCTAAACCAAATTTTGTCCTCAGACAGACTTCAGGAAGTGACCCCAATTTCATTAAAGAATGTAGGTACCAATATTCATTTAAAACTAATGCCTGACGTGGTATTTTGAATAATAATATTAAATTAAATGCCTTTAAACGTACAGCAAACATGGTTCCAACAAGAAGGTGCACCCATGTATAGCAAGTATGAAATTTTTTGAGGTTCGTTCGATGGTAAGTGGATTAGACGTTTTTCTAACTATTTATGGATAGCTGCATCCCAAACCTATTCTTTCCTGTGAGGTTATTTGAAATTCAAGATTTTTCAAGAACGACCGTTCCGCAATTAAGGCCATTTTGAAAACGTTTGTAAACGATTTGAAAAATATATAAATCTGAATTAACAAAAAAGCATAAAGTGAAAAAGGCTAACGGTTTTTTGTTATTTTAGATTCATATATTTTTGAAATCGTATATATTTTCAATATTAAAACACTTTTGTCGTCTCTAAAAGATCTTTGTATAATGTATTTTGAATGTATTGTCAATTTTAAATGCTTCCCTTTGTTTCTGTAACATTTCACTATTTGAAGATGTTCGTTAACCCTTAACTACCAATTTAACTCTTGAGGAAGTTCTGAATAAAGGACGAAATATCGAATTTTAAATAAAACCTGGTTTTTAATTTAACCAGACAGAAAAAGACTACATACGCGGATTTTTAATTTGCTAGCTCCTTCTCACGAGTACGATTGGGTGCTTCACTTCTGCTTTTTCCAATAGTAATAAAAATAACAATAATAATAATGTTATTACCTAACATGCGGCATCAATATCTAAACGTTTCAGAGTCAAGGCTGTTAGTTGTTTCGCGAAGAACCCTTATCTGCATAAAAAGAGACACACCGAAATGTGATAACTGATTTAATGTCATTTAATGTATTTCCGCGTTACAGTTCAATATTGTTATAAGTTATTTTTCTTGTTAACGTTGAATATTTGGAGAAAACAGATGAAAATCAATCTTGTTAAAAATTGAAATATTTTCATTATACAATGGTTAATACGTCAAATGTAAAGCAGCAAAAATTGATTGATAACATGATCAATATTTTTACACGTTCGTTTAATATTTTGGGCAAGTCTAGAATTGTTAGGATATGTCCAGCCAGGTAAGGTCTCGACTACTTTCCATATGGTATTTAAGTCCGGAAATTGAGCTGGCCATTTCATGACGCACATACAATTTTGCGCGAATCATTCTTGAAGAACATTGAAGAATATTTTCGATCGTCATCGTGCAGAAATATGAATTTCAAAGGCATCTACCACCCTGCATAAGGCAACATAACGTTCTGTAGTATATTCAGTTAATAACAAAAGTGAGAAGGCTCCTACCGTATCCAAGAAAACACCTAAAGCAGAACACTACCCTACTTCACAGTAGCTGTTGTCTTTTTTGGGTTGTACCTTTCATTGGGTGGTTGCCTTTTGTCGCCCGATTTAAATAGATTAGATTTGCTTTCGCAGCTGAAAAGCATTTCTTTCTATAATTTCTCGTCTACGTAATATGTTCTCTAGCAGATGGCTGTCATGCCTCTCCATCTTTGTTAGTAATAAGCGATTTAATTGACGGTCTTCTTGAAAATAGTTGTGCGTCTGTTAATCTTCTTTTTAAAGTTCTGCAACCAATACATCAGTTTTTATTTACGATGCAGGCTTCCACGAATCATTTCCATTGATACGTAATTTTATTGGTCACAGCAGAAGTTTTCCTGAGACGCTCGGACTTGGAGACAATTTCTATGTGTCTCAAAATATACAAATAACGAACCCAAAATGAATTAATACCAAATAGGTTGTTGTGAATAAATCAACATATACGTGAGACGCAAAAAACACATACGATAACACAAACTAGTTTGTGGCCTCATTTTTCTCAGACAGTGTATATACCAATATTTAATTCTTTGAATACAAATTTAAAGAAAGTTATTTAAGTAGTTTCGGGAAAAATTGCATTGCTTCTCTAAGTATCATTAAAAAAATACACACCGAATCTTTTATCTTAATTGGAGTAATTCATTCCCTGATAATTACAAAAAAGATTCCCGATAAATAAAATAACGTTTCCTATAAAAACGTATTAGTTATGATTTATAATCTAATCTGTGTAGACACAACAAAATTCGACAGCTTAACGGTTTCCACATTAACTTAGTGGGTATTTTAAATGCAAATTGAATTTCTCTAATAGTGTATTATCAGATTCTACACTGCCCTATCAGATGCCAATATTTATTTACAGCACACTTTAAATTAAATTCGTCTACCTTAATCAGTGCCAATTTATCTTTGATGTATGTACCGTCGATATAAAAATCATATCCATTGAAATTGATATTATTCAATTACACTATATAAAATAATAGAGCAACAACATTTTGATTTTCGTGAAGACAGGAATAAATTAAGAAATATTAAGTGCAAATACAATGTGAACTTCCAAGTAAATACCGAGATAGGATTTTAGCATTCCAGCCATCACAAATATGAGAATAAATAAACTGCCTGTATATTGTAGATAAGATAGAAGAAAGACGGTCGCATAATTCACTCCATCATAGTACAAAGTGCACATGACTTCGTTCTTACTTTACAAATCAGATTCATTGCAACGACCAATCTTTACACAAATACATATATGAACAACTTTATCTTTCTTCCAATGCACAGGTTTGCTTGTCTTTGCGTTAATATGTATATTGCTTGTGTATATATTTACTCACAATCAGAGAGAATACCTTGACTGAAAATAATCAATACAAGAACTAGACGAAATGTTTTGAACGTTTAACCTAGTAATAATAGTACTACAGTTCTATAATATATCTGCATATACAAGATAATATCATTAGATACCTACATTTAATTCCAATATTACATATTTACTCTTGCACTAATGTTAAAAATTTATTTTATCATGGCAATGTCCAAAATTTGATACACTACCGAAGTTTCTATATACTTTAACTCAATTTCACATGTTTATAGGCGATTTCAAATACATTTATTTCATTTGAAATGTTTAGAAAAATAATTTCCCTTTTACATAAAAGATTTACGATGTGTTTGCGCGAAAAGTATACTTTTGATTTGTAGTAATTAAAATTACCTTCATTTCGAATCATAAATATTTGTAAGGAATATTTGGTTTAAACGAATACCAAGTACAAAATTAGTTCAAGACCGTCGAATTACGATTCATTCATGCAATCCAGTTTACAAGC
This sequence comes from Oryctes borbonicus, assembly GCA_902654985.2. Lineage (NCBI taxonomy): Eukaryota > Metazoa > Arthropoda > Insecta > Coleoptera > Scarabaeidae > Oryctes > Oryctes borbonicus. The sequence continues at coordinate 18,687,922 of LR736857.1, read as the reverse complement.
GCTACCCACTCGCATTCGGAGTAGTCTTAATAGTAATAAAACTTGTTTTCAAACCTACGCTCCTCAATTCTTTGCATTGTGTTTACTTATTTCAGACTTTTGTTAGCAGGGGTATGTACATTTGAAATTCTAAATATTTGTAAGAAACGTTTCTTTTAAGCAAATTCGACTTTGATATATTTAAAACTCTCGATCAATATTCATTTATAGAACTTTTTAAGTGTTATGTTAGCTATTTACCTTGGCTGTATAAACCATACCCCAAACTATAAACTCTAAAAAATATATAAGGATATTTTACACTCTTGGTCGTATTCTAGGGTTCTTACATATTTAAGTTTTTATAGGAAAACAAGAAATAGTGAAATCGCCTAGGACAGCTACAATGTAAAAAAAAAAAACTTTTTGTGAAGCAAAGTAGCTGTCTAAAATTCCACAAATTATTTTTGCTATTCCCTGCACTTACCGTTCCAAATTTAAATTACAAATAAATTCATTATAAGAAGGATATTAATTGCTGCCACCGAAAGACTTAAAGCAAACGTTTTTCATCTCTAGTACTAAATACAACTGACAACTAGCATAAATGATGTCAAAACAACAAGTGGGAAACACCTTAATCTTTCTCCTACTGCTTGTTGGTACATTAATGAAACTATGACTCTTGCAACAGTGATTAGAGACATTTGGTAATATATATGTACATACGGTAGGAAACACTCTGAAGTCTTACATATTTAAGTTGACAAATGGAAAATATTAGAAAAAGCAATAATTGTTTTATTAGAGTCAATTCAAGATATTAATCAAGAATGTCCTACGTCAGCCTATCAGTTAGATGAATTATCCTTTTATAAAATGAAATTAAGATATTCTAGAAGTGCTAGGATTTCCAAAACATCGGAATGTAACAAGAGAAACACTGTTAATGGTATATACTGCTCTATGTATGTATATTACTCAAGAACCAACGTTGCTAAACTAATTTTCCTCTACATTGATTCAACTCGCCAACTTATTCAAAATAAAATTCTACGATGCATGGATTTCGTTCGATATTACATATCTTGCAAAGTAAGATATGGAAAAAATAATTTGGGTTGATTTTTCAAAATTCGTATAAAGAACTTCTAATCAACATTTTCCTCAACCATGTACGTTTGTGTAAGAGATTCTGAGCAATGCAAAGTAATGCAAACGTGCACTTATTTCAAAAAGTGAAATTATCTGTAGCATAAAATCTTTTATTTTCATTGTAACATACCTATCGATATTTTTGTCGAAACTCTTATAATAAGGCAGTTTGCAGTTGTTCCTCTAAATTTTTCAGGAATTATCTTCGGTTTACGTACTAGGTGAACATGCAGAATAATATTTCAAAATAGTGTCCCAATTTTGTACCTTACGTTATCATAGGGTTTTTTTATGTATAACACTTTTGCATCAAGTATTTGATAACAGGATCTTAATGAAAATTGCGTAAGCAGCGTATTTTTGATAAAAATCTGTTAGTGGGTGCAAATATTTAAAGAATCCATTGGATACTTCGTAAGGCTAATAACAATAAACATTTAATTAAATTACAAACTGCTTCCCTTTATAACGTAACTGTAAACATAAATACATTAATTTAAGTTTATTTGCTTGGAAATTATCATTATAAAACGAGCGTACAAACAAAACAAATAAATATAAACTTCTAGTGTTTACATTTCAAACAGCATTACTGAGCTCAATTGTAACGTGATCATGATTAGCAAAGGTGAAACCATACGGGAACACGTCATTGCTAGCATAACCGTGCGTCCGTGCTTTTCGGTAGGAAGTAAGTCTCGCATAGATAGCGGAAGGTTTTACAGCGTTCCGATATCGAATTCTATTTGTACACCCCTGTTATGTATATTTCTGCTTGTCTTTCAAGTTTCATATACCATAATAATAAAACCTATTGCATGGAATGTCTAGGGAAGCGACAAAAATAACGTATTTCATTCATATTCGTGAGTCATCTCGTACGGCTTTACCAACTATAAAAAAAATGCACATTGCTTGTCAGCGGTTTGTTAAATAACTTGCCTTTTTAGTGAAACATCCTGTATATTTTCACACAGATGGATTCAGAAACGTGGGAAAAAATGATCTAAAATACGAATCAAAGCAAGTAAGCGTTGTATTTTTAAGAAGATTATGAAATTAGTTGAATGGTTTACAAATCTTGTTCAGAAGAGCGATCAATTGCAAAATTTATCGATGAGAATAATTGCTTTTTGCCTAAGGTTTGTAGTTTCTTTTTGTACCTTTATGTTGCAATCTGACGTGGTGTGCTGCAAGAATTTTAGATAATTTGAATCAGAAGGAGGACTCTTTCGATACGGTGCTCCTGCGAAAAATGTTGTGGAGACGAATGGACCAGAACCCACAGACCTGCTATTTGCTCGGCGTACGCTCTACCATGGATTTCTCTTGTGGACGTTCTTAGAATACCGCGATATAAAAATTTGAAGGAATTGCAGAACGTAATTAGAGAAACCATAGAAAATATAAACAATGCAGTTTGTGAGAACAATAGTGAAAGATGTAGAAAATGCATAGGGTAAAATGGTAATGTTTTCACTATAAATAAATTTGTATAATTTATTTTTATTACAGATTTAATAAATTGAATAAATGATATTTTATGCAACATTTCATTTCCTATCGAAAAATGGAAAAATTACAGGGTGTTCAACTTTCCTTTCCAAAAAATATATTGATATCGAAATACAAATATAAACTATTAATTTTTAGATGTAGCACTATGTAAGCGATGCAAGGACCAACTGTACAACAGATTCTATACTTTTTGATGACGTTTTACACCACAAACAGTATCAGCCTTTGTGACTGACTGACAGTGCGTTCACTCGCTCAATGTTAATTTCCCTCTGCTGGCTCGGAGCTTAGCTTTGGAAGCGGAAATTCTTTTCCTGTCCTATTATCTTTGAAGTATGAGAGTAAGGCGGTATTTATAAGTGTAGCCAACGACAGTATTGGAGAAACAAATAACCCAAATACGGAATTGTAAACATTTATAAAAAAAATTCAAGTTGCAGTTAATAACGTAACGTCTTACATGCCACAAATGAACATTGCTAACCAGAAAATTCAAATTGAAATCACAACCAATTGCAGAGGAATTCTTTTCTAACATTCGCTACCCTATTTAACAGCCGTTATAGACCTAATTATTGTACAAATCCGTGCTAGTAGTAATTTTAAGTAGAAATAAATCTGTGTGATTGACAGATACGTTGCAATGTCATGTTTGCGTTCGTAGCAAAGGAAATAAGCAATGTATTTGTAGTTAGACTGATTGTATGAACTGTAAGGTGCACCGTCATGCTAATTATCGAGGAATGGTTCAGTGTATGTGCCTAAAAATAATAAACACGTTACTCATGCCAAAAATATGAAAATATGAGAGAATAACACTGTTAGGCAACGGTAAAATTAAATTTGTAAATATCAAGAACTTTAGATTAAAAAAAGGTATATAACGATATGGCATGTAGAAGCAATACGTTGGTTCTGCTTGAGTTCGTATTATTGTATGTAATTTTTTATTAAATGTATTTACTAAATAATTGATAATAATACTATAGTTTAAAGCAAAATGGAATTATAAACGTATCCAACTTGCATTCGATCAAATGTTAATATTTAAAACTTCCATTAACGCATGCACACTGCAATGCAAAGACCTAAGGCTTACCATAGTCACCGAAAAAATTCAACTTGCAATTACAAGGCAAAAATGGAATATTACATGAAGTTTGAAGTAAACCAAGTTTTAACGTTATAACCTTTTTTGGTTTATTTTACGTTTAGTGGTTTTAATTACCAATACTTGTATATTTTTTCACTTCTTTAACGTTTTCACCTTATTATTTATGAAACTTCTGCTTTTCAAAGAATTAGTTTACCGTAAAAAAAAAAACAATATAAGATGTACAAGGTGCTAGTAAATTAAGAAAACATAAAATGCCGCAAGAGGGAAGTGCTGTTATTTATTATTTTAGACAAATGCTTACAAAAAAAAAGTTGCTTGTAAAAATTAAACTTAAATAGAAAGTTTCAAATTCTAGACAATTAATTGCAGCAGCAATAATAATCAATGCTGAGTGGAAACGTTTTTAAAAAATGAGCTACTATGTATCGTTGATTCGATGGATTTAATAATTGTGGTCGTAGTTCGCTGACGGATGAATTTAGAAAAGGCCGTCGGAAATCAGTTGTGGCGCCAGCAAACTTCAATATCACGCGCAAATTGATAAAGCAAAATTGTCGTGTAACGTGCAATTTAGGCATCTATGCATATAAACATTTGGTCATTGAAAAACTGCTTGGACGTTGGATGCAGTATAAGTTAACGATCAACAAAAGGCTCGTGTCGTATGATCGTAAGAAATACTAAAAAAATACGATCGCCGTGTTTTAGAAACCGTTTACAACATTGTCGACCAACTTTGGATATGCGTATGAAAATAAACAGCAAAGTTGTTCGCGCTCGAAGCACTTTGAAACAAATGATCGTCTGATTTTCAGAAAAACCGGTCGTGGTTTTAGAGGATCGCAGAACAGTTAATTCCGAATGGTACACAACTATTTGCTTGCCAAAAGTATTCAAAAAAATACGAAAAATTACATTGGTTCCAGCATAAGCAAAAATGTGTCGACCATCACGGAGAATATTTTGGAAAAGGTTTCCAATAGTGATCGTTTGTTTGTATTAGTTTTTCGCAAGAAATTAAAGGCCAATCATCGTATGCCGTGAATCTAACAGTAGTACATCCACTAGAATTATTAGACGCCGCCGTAAATAGGCCATAAATCAATGGAAATATTTACTACCGCATCCAAGCGATTATATATCAACACACACAGATTAATATGTTAGAAACTATTAACCCAAGAACTTTCGAAGTTTCGTCACAAGAACTTGGAACACTCAACTTAGTAAAAGATCGGCTTGCTCGTACTGCAATTACAGTTCATCGTTCACCTCGATGCTTTAAAACCCGTGGAATGACGTGAAACAGATTTTGAGACGAAAACCAACAAACAATTTGAATAACATTTTTTAAGAAGCGACGATCTCGTTACACAGATAAACATTTCGCGGAGTAAAAGGGGACCGTGTTAAAGTTCTCCATAATAATGTAAATATACCCCGCAGTTGAGTTAAATCGTCACCTGTTTTGTGCTAAAGTAGCACCGTCGTGGTGACTAAAAAAGTAACTAAGTAGCAAGTAGTTGCTTTTTTTAATATCCCAAATGGTGATTTTGTTAATCCTTGATAAGTTGAAGTGATATTAACACTGGGAAGAATGTAATTCTATATCTATAATACTGAATATTTTATAGTTTGTGGAGTTGGTAATTTATTTCTTTCTTAGAAATTCACCTAAACAGAGTTAAAAATAACAGTATTCTGTTGTTAATTGTATACCGTTATACAGTTGGTGGTTCCTTTTCTGAACACAACTGCCTGAAAAGAATCTAACAGTGAGAACGAATGGAGGAATATAATGGGCAATGTGCATGTAATGACTAATGAAGTGAGATTGCTGAGCAAGCGTTATTTATCAGAATAAAGTATCAAAGTAGAAAGAAACGGAGAATTTTGAAATTCTGAAAGTTATTGCACCTATTCAACTCCGCTTGCGTGCGTGTTGTTTCAACACCGTGAATTGTTAACACTGTCGATTCTAATTATTTGTTAAATAAACGCGAAGGAACAACCAGACGGTGTTAGATCTTAAACAGTGATATTAACGTAGTTTATCAAAATAATTTTTGTTTCAATGCTGGATTATCGGAAAAATCATTGCGCATTTTCATAACAGATGGCGGTTGTTCATTTTTAGAAGTAATTGTTACGCCATTCAACAACCGCCAATTTTAGCTTAATTGAAAAAGAAATGCCGTTTTCTTTTAGTTTTGAAGGATTGTTCAAGTTAGTTTACTGTTTTACTTCCATACCAACAATGGTTCACGAAATTCAGTGCTAGTGACTTTGATCGCAATAACGCTCCTCAGACAGGAAAGCCAACCAAGGTTGATGATGACAAAATAAAGACATTAATTGAAAAACTAGTGTTACATTACATAAGTGATTGCAGAAACATCATTCAACCGTTGACGGCCATTTGAAGGAGTGGGGATACATGAACAAGCTCGATATTTAGGTTCCTCATGAGCTCAAACAAGTTCATTTGACGGCAGGCATAAACATCTGCAATATGGTCATCAAATGTGAGAAAAACTATCCTTTTTGGAGCGATTGATAATGGGTGATAAGAGACGGATCGTTGACAACAATGTGATGCGCAAACAGTATTGCTCCCGGCGTGATGATCTAACTTAAACGACATTCATCAGAAGAAGATTATGCTCTCAGTGTAGTGGAATTTTTAAGGTGTCGAGTTTTTTGAGCTATTAACGAACCAACTAATCCATTTAGACGTATAGTGTCTGCATTTGGATGGTTTGAACGAATGCATCATCCAGAGTTCGCTAATTGTATTCCACTACGACAAAACAAGACCGTACAGCCGTCAAACAATATTGGAGCTTATGTCTTGCCACATCCATCATATTCATCTGATCTTGCACCGTCAGACTTTTTTCATTTCATTTCGATTTTTATTATAACCGATTGGATCAATTCATATCGTATTATAATCTTATCAATAGATATTTATGAGGAATTACAATTGATGAATTTAATACCTTTTGCTTGCGCTAATTTATCGTATTGTATTACGAAAGATATTAAATTAATCACATGTCAACGCTTATTAACCGATACAGATTTACTTAATAAATTCTTTAATAATCACTTCGCACTTGATTACTTTAATCTGAGATTTTTCTTTATTAGCGATATTTTCACGCGTGTGATGCAGAATGTTTTTATAGTACACAAAAATTTTGAAATTTTTCATTTCTCTGCTGGACCAAATAGGAGGTCAAAAAAGAAAATAAATCTTTTCGTTTTTTTTTTCTTAATTTCGAACATCGTTTGTCATAGATCAATTTGCTCATCGAATTCATAACAAACACAAAACATGGCAACTTTTCCAAATTTAAACTTACCCCATATCTCCAATAACAAACAAGTTCCCTTGTATAGTAAAATAACAGAAAGGAAACATTACAAAGATCCTTACAACACTGCACTAGGTTCAATTTTATTACCGAAACATGAGTCTAATGTTAAAGTGTAATTTCAGTATTCTAACACGTGATTTAACATAATGTACATCCACAACATAATCATAAGTAAACAGCAGTAAAGTGCTTACATCAGTTAAAGGTTTTCTTTCTGCCTTCCAAAAAAATGAAGGTATATGGATGTTTGATCCTCAAAAATCGCTTCTTAATGAAACAACAAACAACGAAAAACGTATGTTTTTCGACAACTTGATTATTTCTTTAAACTTTGCAACCGCAACTAACTTTTTCAATCAGTAAATTGTATTTTCTAGAGGAGGTATAATAAGAAGGTTATTAAAAACTGTTCAGAGTATGAAATTATGCTAGTACTTAATGTGTAAGCATTTTTACAAGGCAGGAACACTTTTATTTAAATTTAATTGTTTTGTGTTTGCCTTTTCTGTCCATGCGTTAATCCAGGGCCGCTACATAGACGGCTAACATCTAATATTTTATAGAAACATTCAATATAATTACAGGAGAAAGGTAGAACAAATGAAAGAGGGCCCAGTTCCCACAAAATGCTTATAATTCTAAGTATTAATTTTACTTTTGACATAATACGTTATTGTTATATTTATTTCCGGTCTAAAAATGTAATTGGAAACACGAAACAAGTGGCCTAATGATAATACAAAATTTTGTGAGAAATGGACCCTGTTTTATTTCTACCTTTCATTAACTTCAACGTACATGGAATCATTATGGATTATTTAATTTCAAATATAAATTATGAGTTAATAAAAAACCCAAGAGCAACTAAACATAATAGCAGAAAAGAAAACCAAATATTTAAACAGACGCTACCAGTTAGCTCTTTTCTGATCACCAAGAAGTATTTATCTAATGTGCGACTTAGACGAGGGCAAAAATAAGCTTTTAAGATGATCCGGACATGGAGTTGTAGAGTTTCGCAATTTGCATTTGATAAGTAAAACTTCTCTCATATATAACAGTCCTATGTGGATATAAGTCGTCAGCAGTCCTCTGTTCCAGACATTAATGCTGTGAGTGTAGGTTCTGTAAGTTATCTTATGAAATAAGTATTCGCAAGATCTTCTGAATAAAAATGAAACAACGATAAACTGTATAGTTTACATATTTAACCAGGTCACTAAATCTGCCTGAAACATGAGGCCTTCTGCGCAAATCAGAAATCATTCGTGCCTACGAACAAACTGAATTTTCGCAAAAATTTAATTGCGAAAAGCATAAGCGTCTCCGCTAATATTAACCTGAATCTTTGGTTTAAAAATGTGTATTAAAGTATAACACTTTCAGACAAGAGAAGGATTTCCTTATACTAGAATTGAGGTGCTGCTTGAATCTCAAAGGGGCATCGATATGCAACCTTAAATTACATTTAATGTCGACTAACGACAAAGTGTAATCATTAATATTCTACCTCAAATTATTTTTAACTATTTCGTGAGAGCAAATTTTGCTGGATTTTGTGTAATATGTGTTGTATTTTTATTAATTAATTATATTGTATAAAATATAATTTATTGTTATAAAAGTTCAGTATAAATTTGATTTAAACATCTTTTAAGTATATTTATATTTATTATTTAATATTTACGTTAAAATATGTTTCTTCTAATTTGTTTTCTTATACATTCTCGATTTCCTTTTTATGTTCTAACAGGAGGTCTATGAGGCCCTAACATATTCTTTAAAAATGCAATAGAATTGATAAATAATTATTTAAATTTATATTACGAAAATACAGCCTAAATATCTCGCGGCTTCCTACCTATTCTGTAGTGAACATTCTGAAATGAATTATGTACCTTGTACCTTAAATTTATAAGGTACAAGAGATTTAATGGACGACGTTCAGAAATAAATATCCTTGTCCACGTTGTATTCACTCATGCCTACCAGTGCAGTGCACATATTTTCTAAAAAACTCAACAATCCCTGCTCTTTCAGATATATTTGTTATAATCCCCCCCTTCCAAAAGGTCACGTACCGCCACTGTATTGTAGATTCTCTGAATAGTATTATGATTTTTTAACTACGTTAACATGAAATCACATCAAGGAGCTAAAAACAACAAAAACTGAGTTTTGGCAGTAAAAAGAATCCTTGTCAATTTATCCAACTATAAACAATCGGGACAAATCACCTCATAAAAGATGTTTACATTCTGTCATATTCCAAGGATTAGTAATTACATAAAATTCAGATTATTCAGAACAGATATTTATCGTTTCACTTAAAAATTCACAGACGTTTTCAAGTTTAAATCTTAAAAAAAGAGCTTTCAGAGTAATGCCGCTTAGTGTTTAAATTAAACAACAATTCCTGCTCTGAGTTAAGTTAGTATTTAACGTAATTGGTTGAATTACACATACGTTATAAAATTACCAAAATCTATATAACAATATACAGCACTAATTGCAAATGATTGCAATGTTTATGTAGTAAAAAAAAGGCAAAAAATAGCTTCCTCATTGTACTGATAGAATCATTTACGGCAAAACCAATGCAAGGAAAGAAAAAACACATTACCCACGAACATGTTTCTGCCTACTCGGCGTCATCAGTGTGGTTCCCAGAGTATTTTTACTCCACTTTGTAAGTGCGCGAAGGAAGGTTTAGGTTGTCGTTTGGAACGTTGCAGTATTAACTGCGAGGAATTGTTTTTTGTTGTACATCTAGCAGTTTACAATACCATTTACAAATAATTACAAAGTGCATGTAAAAATTTATAGTAAAACTTATAAATGATTGTCATGGCACATTTACCTAACTTTTTTATAGTACATACGTGTTACTAGCAACCGAATAATGTTTCTACTAAAAAGGCACAATACTTAAAACAATTTCCTTATAAGACAGTAAACGAAGAAATACTTTTAGGCATATACCTGCATGTATTGATTTTATTAAGGAAGCTACTATGAATTACGCCAGAACACTTATCTTCTGCATTAAAAAACAATGTTTTAACATTACTAGCCAAATAATTCTTTTTTTCAGAAACAAATGAATTTGTATCAGTTGAATGGCGAACAAAAAAAGCATTTTAACTAAAGGAATGTCATTGTTTGAATGTTTGATGTCCATTGTATACATTAACTAAAAGATCAAAGAATTTGTTACTACCGACCTATTACAAGCAGTAAAATATGTTTAATTACCTTAACAACTATGTTCAACTATGATAGGCCGCAATACCATCAATTTGTTTAGAAGATATTATAGACCGTCTGAACCTCCGTATTCAAGTATCGAATTTAATATAACAAGTACTTCTCTTTCCATTCTTAAAAGCGTATCAATAACGCCACCCTTATTTCTAGTTGCGATGTTGCTATATGGCACTTATATTTAGCTTAACAAATATCTATTTAATATCTAAGCTGTCAATATTCAAGAGTCATAATCATCCTAGTTTTACATATTTTCAGTTGAATTGTTAGTAGTTGTATAAATCGCTCTATTTAGAACAGTTTTGTCACTTTCAAGGGTATACAGGCAAATTTGGATATTTTCTCTAGTTCTTATAAATACGATAACCTATACATTTTCTTATAGTTTTCATTGCGTTAATGGAGCCTATACACAGAAAATGGCGTAGGGAAAACAATTTAACCGTAAAGAAAAACATGATTGTCAATGTGCTCAGTTAGTTTAATAAATCTATAAATGTAAGTGCTGATGCTAAACAAGTAAGTGAAGCTGTTATAGGTTGCTCAGAGCGTACAATATATAATACAAAACAAAAGAATAAAAAAGTTTATATTATTGAGCCTAGAAAAACACAAGAAAAGGAATGAGGAATGAGAACGGGTAATTTATTATTTGTATTCGACGTAAAAGTGGCCTGGTTTTTTATACAGAATATAGGTCATCTACTTAACATATTATATCTAATACAATTCATGATGCTGTCAAGGATGATGATAATAATAATAATAACTGGGAGTACCACAAGGCTCTGTTCTTGGGCCCACACCATGTAACGTCCTCTGAAACGATGTGTTCGATATGGCGATGCGGATGACCTGGCATTGATCGTTTCAACGGATAGCAAAAATGATCTCAGAAGCTGTACGAATGAAAATCTAAAATGAATAAAGAAATGGGTGGAGGATAACGAACTGAATTTGGCACCAGAAAAAAAATGAAGCCCTTGTCACAATCCAGAAAAGCAAAAGAAACGATGATTTGACTTTTAAAATAGTTGACACAGACATCGTAACAAAGAAAAGTATTAAATATTTGGGGGTGTGCTTTTATACGAAGGGTAGTTTGTGAGTGTTAGTTAGTGAACATATAATTAGGGTAACTGGAAAAAAGAAAGAAAGGGTAGGAAGAATAAGTCGAATAATGCCCAACATTGGGAGGCCCAATATTTATAAGAAGAGTAGCGCATTCCATACTGCTCTACGGAGCACCGATATTTGCAGACGGGTTAGGCGAGAGTTAGAAGAAACTGTCTTCTTGACAGAGAATGGAAAGAGTATAGCAGACGGTAGCGATCAGGGTAACAGTGGCGTATAAGACGCCGTGTCCCTGCAGGTTATCGCCAGAATTCCACCCATAGATCTGTTGGCACAGGAAGGGATGCATATGGACAACAAAGATAGGAAAGAATCAATCGGAGAAATAAAAGATCGAACAGTGGATACTTGACAGGAAAGATGGGACAGGATCACGCCTAAAGGACGATGAACAAAGACGCTAATACCAGACATAGGTGCGTGGAATAAGTGCGAGTACAAGGTGGACTTTTGTCTCACATAGGCCCTGAGAGGGCACGAGGTATTCAGAGCGTATCTGGATAGAATGCAAAAGTTACCGAAAGACAAATGCATATTGCGGCGATATTGATGCAACAGGACATACAATCGTCATATGTAGTCGGTGGAACACAATAACAGAGGGAACTAGAGCGAACATCGGAATATAAATAACAACGAAAAACTTTACTTTCTACTAAAAAATTTCAAAAACGTCATAGAATAAAAACCAAATTATTGAATGGTTTTGTAAGAAACGAAATGCCAACCACTAACGATACGCTAAAAAAGGATTTACTGGTTTGCATACTACCAATTAAATGGGAATATTGTAGGTTTCTATTCATGTCCTAATTCAGTGAGCAGATCAATAAAATACACTAAATATAAGTAAATTTTTCACGTAGATATCAATAATTCTTGACAATAACTCGTAACATCTAAGGGATACCACTAACTCCTGTTTTTTAATAATTATGTCAATTAGAATACGTTAAGCAGAGTAAATGTAAATGTGGACTGCATAAGTGGTAATCGCGAAGAAAGTGCATTTCTTTTATATTTTTTGAGATAGGAGTAGTTTTTTCTCTACATTTTCCTCTATTTTGAAAAATAAGGGTACTTTACTCTTGAACCGCTTACAATTCTAAATGCCCACTCTGTGTTTAGAACAGTAGAAGATAAATTGCGTTTATTAGGCATCAAGTTTCAAAAGGTGCTCAAACTATTTTTGTTATGGATTATAAAAATCCATAACAAAAGAGAATTTCATATGGTGCGTACCTTTTGACACTCATTGTATATAATTTTTTTTTGTAATTAATTAATTTTTAATATATATTTACGTCAATAAAAAGTATTAAAGCATTTATAGGTTTATTTCTTAATCTTTGGAAATTAAAAAGAAAATATTCTTACATTTCACGATACATGTTTGCTACGACTCATAATGAAGTCATCTCACAATTATTGCAATCGTTCAAGTTAAATCATTTAAACAGTTCTAGAAATATTTTAAGGAAGTTTTGCTTTAAGCTCTCTTTTTTGGTACACAATAATACAAATAGTTTATAGAGCCTTATCGTTCCGGTGTACCCAATTTAATAAATATTTGATAACCTAAATATTAAATCCGTCTGTATCGTTGTGTACACATTTACCCGATGGCGTTTCCCTATAAAATCCTGCAGTTTCACTACCCAATCCTTGGTTGGTCACAGAGTAACGGGCGTCGCGGGGGCAAATATATAGAGCAAATACAAGGAAGGAGGCTGCGTTTTGCTGCGCCAATTGTATCTTGGCTGGTTTGGATTCATCTTAATGCCAGGAGCTCGTTACCTGGACCTTAAGGCTTGGATCTAGCTGTCGTAGTTTGGCTCAATCCTAGGTCCCTGGATAACGAGCATCCTGGATGGAGCAATTTGGGTAGGGATTTAGCCCGGCCATTCCCATTGTATAGGCTTAAATCACAGGTGGGCAGATTGTATCTCACAGTCGGTTTCTGGTCGATAGTTGAAAGTGCCCGGCGGCCTAAGCGCCGAGGGACCGATAGTTGTTGCACTTGAGCGACCTAGGCTCCGACGGGCCGATACTTGTCTTGCGCGGCCTTCACCACGGTAGGCAAAATGGGAGGTTGGTTTCGAGAGATCGGTACCGACCGTTACCCAACAAAGGTTGAGAAAGGAACTTCTCTAACATAGGGAGCATGGAGGAAGAAGGACCCATCGGCGACCAACCGGCTTTCCACCGAGTGTTCGGACTCGTGCGGGCAGTTCTTAGTTGGTCGGTAGTAACTGGCCGCATGCTTCGCCTGGTTAACAGCCTTCCCTTAAGTGGAGTTAGCATCATATTTCTATATCGTTGTGTGTATTTGAATGTTTCTTACAAATTATTATGTAGTAGGGTCATCATAAAATTTCAAGATATAATTGTATTTTAATTATTGCCCATTCTTTTCTAACTTTCTAGTGTTAATTTTCAATTCATTTCATATTAACTTTTAAAGCGCGAATATGTAAAGGTTATGTTTTTATCCTCTCAAATTTTAAATAGCGAACCAGAAATAATAATGCAACATATCATTGGATGATTAGACAGCCGTGAATCGAATTCCCATAAGACGTATTCCACATACGTTGAAGATTGGACAAGCATGTTGTTGCAACTATTATGACGGAATTTTATATTATAGCCTGTCGCGTTCATTTTACAGTTAGACAGCAAAATCGAGCGTTTTGTTACCTATGAAAAATTAAAAGTAAATGAATGCGATTTTCACCGCAAAAAGAGTTGATTACTCTCTACTCCGCGCTGATAGTTTTTCAACCAACTCCATTTTTCCAATTTCTAAAACAATAAATATATCTAAACATAGCTCACTAGAAAGATTGAGGAACAATATCATTTTTCGTTTTATTACTCTAGTATAACCTTTAAAATACCATAACTCCATAAAAATCGAAAACAACGCTTAGAAAGTACGTGTAACTTACAAAGAATATATTTGATTTAACGCCAATAATACTCGACTAGGTAATTCAATTTCTGAAAACTGTAGTCACTAGAGTGAAGCAAAAAGATTATAGAAAGAGCGTACTGAAAGTACTGTTTCAGAGTAATGTAGAAAGTTTTTATTATGATTCTGCACACATATTAATACTAAACGAATTTTGTGCAATTTAAAAATGATACCCAGAAAATCTACAAAATCCTTATGTGGATGAATTTTTCGAAGCGAAAAACTAAATCGTCAAAACCAAGGTACCCTATTAGGTGGGATACGAAAGTATGAAGACATGCTTTGAACTCGATTGAACTACATCCTAGCTAGCCTTGATAGGTCATTGGCTAGGTCAGCATCAAATATTTGTACATAAACTATAAATCTGTCTGGCTGATCTTTTGCCACAATATTTGTCAAATGTCATACAGCTCCTTTTAAAAGAAAGGAAACAAGATAACCAATATCCAACAATATCTGTTTATATTCATGTAGAAGTATTTAGTGCATATTTTGCAAGTGGTAGATTTTCAAATTTGTTCTAAATTGAATTATCGCATCTAATTAGTAAACTTAGTAGTTTGACATCCAATAATCTTATAAGAAAATAAACCGAACTGTTAGGTGTTTTTTATCAATGTATTTCAAATTGTAAGGTTAGAATGTAAACCGGTCACAAACATTATAAGTTTTGACAACAATATGCTTTCAAATCATAGTCCTCAATTATGATTATAATTATTTAAAATACTTCGATTTTATTATAGCAGTTTGTTATTTGATATTTACAGATTACATGAATCAATGTACAGTATACTTATAATACAAAACAAGTATTATTTAATGTAATGTATTTACCACCTGTACTTACCCTGTTATTTGTGGATTCTACTTCTGTTCGTTGCCTTTTATTAAGAGGTCCATCTCCATTGAACGCCATTTTGATACAAAGAAGCACACGAAAACCGAAGCTACCCCTTTAACGACACGCGCAAAACTGTCAATCTAATGCTTGAAAGATACGAAATTATGTTTTGTACATTTAGCTCTCATAGCGACATCTATTTCAGTATGTTCAAAATGTTACCACTTATAGTTTTCTAGACATCTCCACTTATAATTCTAAAATTTAATTTAAGCCTAAATATTTTTTTTTAATATATTGATTTTCAGGTAAACTATTATCAATTAAACCAAACAATTGGGAAAATAAAATTAATAACTATCAAACTAGCAAATATTGAAGCATACATGTTTTACATTTACACAAGCTCTTTAGGTATGTTTAAATTTCTGAAAAAAAAAATCATATTCATACATGTTGTTTAGTAACGGGTACCTTTGCATACCCGCGGATATCTGCTAAATTTTTGCGGACATAGTTATCTTTTATTAGGAATATACGCGACTGCATCTGCACTATTTTATTTAAAATTATTAATTACGTGTACCAAAAATATAAATTGCAGATAGCAATGCGGATCACACAACTATAGTAAAACTACAGGTACGGTTCGGATGTAAATGGAAACCGTATAGAGCTCTACAATAGCAACGAAAATCTATCAACTGATTGAGATTAAGAAGGCACTAGAGCCGTCACCTATCGTTTAGAAGTGTAAGTATGAGTCTCTGAAACCAGGATAACCACAATATGCTTTGGGAATCTACAGATCTGAAGAATATCCAATCGAACCCCAGCTAAAACTTTTATTTATGACCTCCAAGAACCTGCCGAAACCCGCATAAGACAAATAGTCAGGTATATTATATAAATTGTTTTTGCCTCTAGTTATAAATTATGCGATAGTTAGTGGCAAGTCCTTATAGGAGGTTTGTTGGTTTTTAGCTAATATTTTAAAAATCCCTAATATTCAAAAGTTAAATTATTAAAGGTACCAAGTAGGTAGTTTTGGAATTTGTTTGATAACGGTTCCATTTCTCTTCCTCATTCTAAACTTGAGGGCATGAACGTAAGCTGAGGATCCCTTGACCAAATTCTGGGTACGTCCATGCTTGAAGGTATTGCAGATTGGAAAACAATCTTCTTGGATTTGTTATTACAAATCCAAGTTATTACTGTGCACACTTTCT